>WBMW01003834.1:0-24635 GCA_013396635.1 Penelope pileata | reverse complement strand
GTGGAAAGAAAAAGACTTTCGCATTTTATCACCTACTTCAGTTTCTTATTCATCTTTAGTTTCCAGAGTTATCTTTAACATGCTTCTTTCCTCTAACTTGGACATCATATTGATACATTCTGGAAATCTGAGTGCTTAAGCATCACTTACGTGATCCAGTCACTACAGAATCCTATTCCAAGAAAATGGCTCAAATATTCCTCCAGAATACAATACTATAAATAAACAAAATTAGGCTTTAGAGTACGATTCAAGTTTTTTGTTAAAATAACTAGCAAAAAATACAGCAAGAAAGACAAGACATATTTGATCGACTCAGCTAATTAGCTTAATTTTCAATAGCCTTCTCAGAAAGGAGCTCAGAGTCCAGCAAGCAAAGAATTTTGTAGTTTCTTCCATTTTATTTTAACAGGAGATAGTTTGGAATGCAGCATAATTGTCAGAACCGAACAACAATCATTGCTTAGAGTTTCTGTACAGACGTTCTGTTCAGAAGTTTCTGAAATAAATTTTGTTGAATCTTGATAGGCTGTAAAAGTAAGTCACACAGACTCACTGAACTGTAGGGGTTGGAGCCCCTTCCAGGAAGCACATATCCAAGATAATATAATTGAATAGAGGCCAATTTATGTTCTCCTCATGTGTTAAGCTTCATCTCCAAGAATTTCCAATACAGCTAATTTTAAAACTTCTGAAGTTGATAAGCCAGCTGTTACACAGAAATCTTTCACTAATGCATGGAACTCATATTGGGCTATGGAAGAGGAAGGAGTTGGGAAAAGAAATCTGGCAGTCAGTTAGACTGGTGATTTATAAGCTTTTTCAACAAGCCACCCACCCCTTAGAAGACAGATTATGTCAAAATCCTCCTCCATTCTTGTTCAAAGTCACATGAATCACCTTCAGTTCCAGTGATTATTCAATCAGATACTTGTGGCAACTACAGTACTTGTATTAGTAGGAGAGATTAGGGACATGCTTGATGTCTTTATTATTTTTATTATATAATAAAATAATAGACAAAGTCTATTATTTATCTATTATTATTTAATATATAATAAAATAAAAGACAAAGTCTTATTGCCTTTTGTTGCAGTTTAGACGCTGAGAACAAGGAGCACAGCCAGCAGAGTTCAACCAGTCAGTTTTCTGCAATCTACTTACAGCACACAGACTGCAGTGTTATATTTCAACACAGGAGAAATGTACATTATAGACATTTTCCAGTCTATCAGGAGTTGATAATATTTAGAAGGATATGGACTTCCCAACTTTTTATTGCTATTTTGGGTCCCCAGAACTGATGTTATGAGTCACAATTCTTGTTATCAAAATAGTAATGAGTGAGTAGCCAACAGAGAAAGCATGTTTATTTTGGGATCTATCTATGGATATAACACATTTAATCTCTTGCCATCCTAGTGTTACCTGAGATGCACACCCATTGAATACACGTACATTCATTCAGCATACTTGAGGAGGGGGACAATGCTGGAACATGATTTCTGGACCAGTAATTCTTGCCTTTCATCTGAAAGCAATTAATAAAGAAACAACTGGATTTTCTGTTTGCTGCTGTTCCTTGTTGATGTTACGGTTTGATAGCTAAGTCCCATACAGTTATTCGCTCACCCTCCCCAAATGGGATGGGGGAGAGAATTAAGAGAAAAATACAGTAGAACTTGTGGGTTGGGACAAATGCTATTTACTAAGATATTTGGTCTTCTTCTGAGACCAAAACATAGCTTCATACCAGACACTATGAGACAAGTAACTTCTGTTAGAAGCTAAGACAGTTGGTTAAGGGAACTTGGTAGTCAATCTCAAAGAGCTAACAGCATATAGCTCGAAACTAGGTACAGACAAAGCTAGATAAATTCATGCAGTCTTTAAAAATCAAAGAATTTGAACCAAAAATTTACACTTTTTTTCAGGAAAACTTCCCTTAATGCTAACACGTTTTCTCCTCCAGACAACGAAGTCACTTAAAGGAAGATATCTATACCGAAGTCATGAGGTTCATCCTCAACATGACAAGCTTAACTGATAGAGCACGGGTTTGACTGTTCCACTTCTTGCTAGTACAGGTTATGTGCAGTAATCTGAGCAAATGAAAGTATACCACTAATGCACACCTTTCTCAGGTCAACCACCAGCTCAGTGCTGCACAGACTTCAAAAGTAAGTCAAAAGCAAGCTGCAAGAGTTACCAGATGTTTTTGCTTCACGTGAAGGCATCTCTCTTTCAAAATGAGAAATCTTAACACTGTAGTGTTCTCCAGACACAAGAGACTTTCCAATTTGCTACACTCCATCCATTGCAGCTCAAATAGCTCGGTTAATTTATATCCTTAGAGAGCCCATGATACTGTTTGTCATAAATAATAACCTTTATTTCTGTGATCAAATGTAGTATATTTTTATTATACCTATGGGCCTATGCACCAAAATGGGGGGCTGTATCATTTTTCTTTGGAATGGTGTGCACTCAATTAAGGCCAGATGAAGGGATAATAAAGCAATAGGGCCAAAGAGGAAATTGTATGTGAACCCTTTAACCCAAACCTTTTGGGAAGGCCAAAGAAAATCCATGAAAATTATGACATACTTCTTAGCATTTGGGAGGTAGGAGAGGTCCTTAGGTGCATTAGCTTGCAACAGAAACTTCTAACAGCAATATAGATCTATGCTTGGGCCTTGTAAAAGAACCCAACATCAACTACCTACAAAACGCTTCCCACAAACTGCCACCTAACACCTTTATGAGAATCATGCTGCTGCCTTAGCTGTAATGGTAAAAATGCCTTATATACACACAAGAACTTTTCCATATCCTTCTAGAAAGACACTGCTTAGAGAGATTCCTCTCTGTCACCTCCTTAACAGGGCTTTATGCCTCACAAACAAGGTATCTCTGAACACCTGCGTTACAAACTGTTACGGCAAGGCACGAAACCAGCGTGGTACTATGCTGCGATGTTAGGTACGATTCAGCTTCTAGGCCAGAATAAACTGACCCAGATAGTTCTGAAATTGCTACCACAGTATTGCATGCCATAAAGTACAGTACACCTGTATTCACTGCAGAGTTGTGTCTTTGATATTAGGCAAGATATTATCAGAGAAAGGTCTCTCTCATGAGAAATACTACTACTACTGCAAGCAGTAATATTTTTTCTTACTGTCAAAAGACAGAAAA
This sequence comes from Penelope pileata, assembly GCA_013396635.1. Classification (NCBI taxonomy): domain Eukaryota; kingdom Metazoa; phylum Chordata; class Aves; order Galliformes; family Cracidae; genus Penelope; species Penelope pileata. The sequence goes on along the minus strand of WBMW01003834.1, from coordinate 21,437 downwards.
AAAGTAAAATGTAGAACATAGTAAACAAAGGAAAACAGATTAACTGTGCCTCATATGCAGCTGAGAATAAAATACTTTTCTGGCTCTCTCTGCTCTTAAGTTTTCCTGCCCGCTTTGCGCAAAGCTATAGCCATTCTTGGCACAGCACTTTTCACAGATCATTTTAACATCAAGAAAGTCTAATGGAAAGACTTGCAGCGTGGCAACACTTAATTCAGATTTGACTTAGATATTGCCTTGTCCCTTCTGCTGTTGCATGATGCTACTGTACACATTATGTTACAAGACTACTGCTTAAAAGCAATCCTTTTCTAAGCATCTGAAAATTGAATTATCCCTTATATTCCCCTGCCTGGATCTAATGATCATTCATTTATTTATAACTGTTTATTTGATGCCCTCAACCAATCCAAGCCACAGATATCAAGCAAATAAGGCTTAACAGACTAGCTGTAACACTAAAACTGATCCTCGTCTCTGAAGTGACTTCTGTTAATGATGAAATTGGAGCCAGTTCTAGCATACTACACCAGGATTTATGGAAGTCTTTTGCAGTTACCCTCTGTTAAGTGCCATTCGTTACTCTGGAGGGTACTCATACTTTCATTATCAGCCAAAGAGCAACTGTTTACAACTGCAGGGCCTTAAATTTTTAAAGGCTATCACAGTCAGTGCCAGACATGGGACACAAAGATTTTTGAATATGGAAATTAAATAAGCAACTTAGATTTTTATTTATTTTTAAGATCACTTATCAAAGGAATTTGGAGTCACACTGCTCAAAGTTCTCCTGGGAACCATGCAAGATCATTTTCAGTTCTCTGCCATTCCCCCACATACGCTCAATCCCTTAAAGAGATTGCAAGGAAAAGAAGCAGTACTGATATTTTCCTTCAAGTGTCTTACATGAAAGTAATTATACGTAACCATTGTAAGAGCATTATTTATTTCTGCAAACCAGTTTGTGGTACATTTCAGCATAGAATCCTTTCTGAAAAAGGCACCCTCTGTTGTTAGTCCCACCCAAATCTGCGAACATTTCAGTATGAGACATTCATCACTGAGGCTACATCTTGAGCCTCTTCTCATTGTTTAATCATTCTCAGTGCACAGTAAATGCAACACAGCCTGATAACAGCATACCTTAGCTGTTTGTTAGCAAACCAATCTTTTGGAAATTAAACAGGGAAGCAGGGGTGGCAGATAAACTGTATTCAAAGCATCATTTAAATAACAAATTAATGTGATCTCAAAAACCACAAGAGTTATCTAGCTTTAACTGTACAGAGCATAGGTTGAACTAATGGTATAATGTTACCAAGTATTACTTCCTGTTGCCTCTTCTCCTTCACTCACCCACTCACTCCCCACCTAATCCCCTCCCCATCCACACTCCAGAAATGTAAGAGCTTTCAGAAAGTGATACAAATATTTTGTAAATTAACTGAAACTCAAGATTCTCAAGCCTTTATTAAAGACTTGCATAACATACATTTTATATTCATTCAAGAAGCTATCCTAATTGAAGTCCCTATTCACATTTCACATAGGTATTTACCTACATTTCATGTTTACACAGCCAGTTAAAAATAGAGTGCATGCACACACGTATGCATGCTTTTTTCATCTAGGGCAACACAGAAGCACTGACATAGAGAGCGTAGAATTTGCAAACAAGTACACACAGGTTAAAAATAGATTTTTATAAGTATTATGAGTTGCATGATAAACAATTAAATCAATATTGTAATAAAAAAACAAAACAGTATACTGTGAAGGATGTATTCTCATTCCATTCACGGAGTTTTCAAAAACTGAAAAATAAATAGTTAGAACCTTAAAAAGTCTAGAAGCAGACAAAGACTAAGTGATTTTTCCAATGTGATCAGACAACTGCACGACTCCCCCTTATTTTTTTTCCTTTTATTTTACAGGAATACAAAAATAATCTTCTTATATTATGCAGTTAATTTAAGGTCAGATTCATGTTCATCACGAAATCAGGATAATAGCACTGCCTTTTTAAAAAGCATATTTTAATCAGAGAACTGTGAGAAGGAAAAAATGTACCACCATTTTTATCCAAAACAAAGGCATCCTAAAAGGTCTTATGAAGCTACATCAATGAAGAATTAAGTGTAGAAACTGCAAATAATTCTTAATTTTAAGTCACAATGTGGTGAACAACATATTCTTATTTTTTGACTTACACTCCCTTGTATGATACGCTTTGTTATATCACAATCTCAGGAAAGCACGAGCGCTTACTGAAATCTATTGCCATTTGTTTGAAGATTGACTCTAGAGTTTCGTTTTTAAAGACAAAGACAGCTGATTCTTCTCCCCCCTCCCCCCTCAACCCTTTCCCCCCCTCTTGAAGAAATATCTCTAATTCGTTTTTCATAAAAGAGCTTACAATATTTTACGTCTGAGGCTCCCAATGCGTTTCCTTCCACAAAGCTGAGCATTCTGACTTAGATTTGCTAACGTGCATTTACAAAGACAAAACAAAGCACAGCAAATCACTTACCCTCTTTAGCCACGTGAAGTGCTTGTAAATATCAATCTCACCATCCATGCTTTGGGCCCATCTCAGCAGTCACGTTCCCAGAGTTAAAAGAAACTTTTGGAAGCAAGCGCACTGCTTTGTTCTACAGGATATAGTTGTGACTTCTTTCCCTTTAAACCCCTCAACTTCTAAATTCTTGAATGTGTGTTCACATTTCAAGTTAAATCTACTGCCTCTGTCCCACAGTCTTATCCCAAATGCTTCTCACAGATGTATATATAACGCACAACTGTATAAACTTCAGACTCTCCCCCAAACATCTGGTTTTTTTAAACAGCAGATCAGTTAGCAACAAGAACAATGTAACGCTAAAAACATTAAAAATATAACTTGTTAAACGATCTTTTAAAAGGGATCTTTCAAGAACTGTACAAATCTGCAGAAACTATTCTCTCTTAAAGCTGAATAACAACCTAAAATTATTAAGCTGTCACTGTGAAACTATTTTTAAGTAATGCTTTCCCTGGCTTTCTGTTTCAAGAGTGGCTGGAACTCATTACCAAAGACCCCCTATTTCCTGTCTCTGTTTTACTCCCTGTTTATCGTAACACTGCTCGGCCTTCTCAGTTTATTTCAGGCCCTGACTAAACCTAAAAATAAGTTCTGCTCTTTGAATTACTTGTCTGTACTCACAAAAGACATTATAAAAAAGGAGGAATTCAAGGACGATTCTGTGGATAAGGGAATTATTCCATAAATACTGCTGGGAAGGCAGCTTTCCATCTTAACAAAAGATGATGATACCCTTCTAAGATTTTTGTCTGCTTCTGCTGAAGTCTCATAGACGGGCAACTTTTCAAACTTGCAACCCCAAAATAAATGCTTATGCAAAGCAATATTCTGGCAAAGAAGGGAAATTTAAAAGTACTCCCTGTTACTGCGGTGTCCTCTAGTGCCTCTGCACAGTAGTTGTCATTATGTTCTAATTTTTCCCAGCAAACTCCAGTTTCCAACCTGCTATCTCCCTCGAGTTAAAACTGGCTTTGGTCTTAAGTTGTACAACTGGGTGTTCCAAATATGAAGATAATGTATCGGGCAAGGCCTATTCAGACCAAAATGCTTCAGTCCCCATAGGATTTTTGTGGTGATCTCAGAACATTTACTTCACATTTTTTTCATTTTTTCCTGCAGCCAAACACATTCAAGCATTTAAGACCAAGTACAAGAATTTGGAAGAGTCAGGGTCAAAGCTGCCCACCACACTGATGTTATATGCAAAGAACTTGAAGTCTGAAACTGTATAATACCCTGAAAAGCAGTTCTTAAAAGGCTCTGTCATACCTAGCCATCTATCCACTCTCTAAACTGTCGAAATCGCAGATAAATGAAGGAGTTTCTGCAAAGAGCTTTACTATTTCAACCATTCTTGATCCTTTTGACCCGATGCATATCTTTTTAGGACCTTCCAAGTCAGAATAAGAGGATATAAACCTAAACTACCAGCCTTCTTTAAGTAACAGCTGATATTAAATACATGACATCATATACAAGAAAAATATGAAAGGTTTTTAAAAAGTTAGTGCTACAAGTCTTCTAGAAGTACTAGTGTAATTAAAATTGCCACAAAATGGAAGAAGGTAAAAGAACAGTTTCCAAAAGTGAACCATGTCATAAGACAGCATCTGAAGACGGCTTGGGTTACTTTGTACATGAAATATATTTATTCTACAGTGATTTTTATGCTATCTTAACTTCAATGAGAGCAGCTCTTTCTTGAGTAGCGCATATCATCTGGCAAAAGCCCCACATTGTGTATGTTTTCTCTCTTTTTTTAATCCTAAAAATTATTTAAGATTCACTCAATATAGTACACTTCTCTACATGTGATAGCCTCTGTCATAGCTGAAAAACTAAAGACCAAATGGGGGTTCTCTTGTGATTAGAATATGAATTCCCTACAGCTTAAGGCACTTTTATTGCCCAGTAAACTAGTTACATTTGATTACGGAGAATATTAAATGCATCAAACTATCTCAAATTGCTGCATATCCCACAGCACAACCACTGCAGTGTCTTAAGATCCATATTTCAGCTGTTTCAAAACAGAGGCTGCAAGATTTATTTCAGGCTTACTGAGGAAAGCTGGGGAATGTACTTTCTTAAAATATTCTACCACACACCGTGTCTTAATGATTTTTTTCTCATTAGAGAAAGAAAAAACAAAACAGAAAATATAAGAAAATTATATTCTTCCACTTATTAGTGTCTCAGCGTAGCATCTGCAGCTATGCAAGTATCAATTTCTCCTGTTAAAAGTGTCTTAAATCACAAACATACCTTATTTTTGCCTTGTCATTTGTCCCAGATTTCATGCAAAAGTCCGTTGATTTTGTTAGTCATTCTTCCTGATTAAAAGGTAAACGTGTCTGAATTTTCTGCATCTTATCAGCTATGAATGTTGACAACATACATTCCAGACAGTCACGTGTTCACTTTTAGCCTGTCACCTGCTTGCTGAACTTCACGTCCTGCTTGAGCTTTGGCCTGAAAAAGTTTCAGGCACGAAATGAATACACAGCGATTGCCCCAGGTTCGCTTAGAATACTTTTCCATTTCTCTGGAAAAGCAGGTCATTTCCTCTGGACAGTGTGAAAACATGCAAAACATGTTGCAATGTGAAGATTGCTTCATCGGGTTACTGCTGTGTTAAAAAAAAAGCAAGAGAAGGAAATGCATGTTTATGCATAGTTCTTCACTGAGCACTAACTTCTAGTTCAATGGAGAACTAAAATCAAACCACGTAAAATAAAATAAGCCCCCAGTATCACTGAAAATGACACCATCCTCGTGATAATTAAAGGAGACAGGATGATCTAGCTACCTAATTAAGAATTAACATGAACTTTGCCTTACTTGGGGCTCTTTCTGATCCTCATGTTTGAACTGCCCTGGAAACAAAGGGATTAGGAACACATTTTATCAGGGAAAAATGTCCTCAGTATGTCAGTTCACACACCTGTCATTCTTACACTGCAGAAAAACGTGAGAACTTGAGAGTGAAGAGAGAGAAAATATGAAAATATGTGTGAAAAGAGAAATTAAGACCATTTGTGCAAAAACACACTAGCAGTAGAAATCTTTTATATATATATATATATATATATATACACACACATATTCAGGAATGCCTTCAGAAATCTACATTAAGCAATACCTGCAAGATAATTGTTCTAAGAGTCTTGATGGTAACTAATTTATAATGCCTAAGGGACCTAGGAACTCTTTGAAACTAACAAACAAAAAAGCCTATTGCATTTCGTAGATGAGCATATTTGCTTTACTTGTGATAAATAAAAACCAAACAAAATCATCATCCTGGAAAAGACTAGGAATAATGTTACGCAGAGACATGAAAAATATTCCATTCCCAGCATAAAATGTACTCAATGCAAATAGTTAAAGCATTTGATCAAAATTTTTATTTTAGAAAAATAAATAATAAATCAGAATTAGGTGGCCACTATTTCCAAAACAGCATTGTTGTCTGTTCTGGAGGTGAGGAAAAGGGGAGGAAAAAGTGGTAATACCTCAAACAGGCGCAGTCATCTTTGGAGTCATTCCCATGTACAAGCCATATGGCACCATATATCTCTAGCACTGTTACGTCCTTTCTGATTACTGCTCAAAAAATAGCTAGCTGTCTTTCTTTGGCTTGCATACAGAAAGTATTAACAATACCTTCAATGAAATTGGCGTTTATTATTTCATCCACAGACATCTGCATGTTCTTAGGAGTTTCAAACATTTTTTGCCATATTCTAGAATACTTTTTCCAGCCCAAGGTCTAGAAGAGCTATAACTTTTTGCATGAAAAACGTGGATTGTAATAAACTTGAGTACGATGGTTTTACATAAAAAGTAGAAAATATTATTTTCTACTTAAGAGAATTTGAAACTTTACTGTGAAAACCCTGGCCCTTACCTCCCTACTAAACTGCTATCAGCAAGAAAAGGGTACTGGCATGTAAAGAAAATATTTTTAAACATGTATTCAAATCTTACCACACCAAAATTTTGGTAATTCAGGTCTAGTTTTCAGCCTGAAAGTTTTCACTGGTCTGCTAAAATTATTAAATATTTAGAAAATCAGTATATGAAACATCTGAAGCAAGTTGTTTACCAAATAACTGCACATACATCAACAACATCACCAGGCAACATTTTGCTTCTTCCCAGTATGACATATATTTACATTTCCAAGATATTTAAAATTCAGAATGGAAAAAATAATTAAACAAATGAACAAAACAAAACCACCCCAAAAAAGAGAATAAGCTGCAGGTAAATCTTTGCTTTTCCTTATTACTGACAGGCAATACAGATAATAGCTTAATTATTTTCTTCTTAAGCATTATTATTTCAGGAAAATAAAGCACATCCTCATCTATTTACAAAGACAAGTAACATGCCAGCCTATTGTATGCTATTTTAGAAATGCAAAATCTAAAATAACTATAGCTTGTTTTCATTTCTGAACAATCACAAAACCTGAAAACATTCAGTTGTACTTGAACTGAATATGAATATAGCTAACTATTTTTACTACCATTATTAGCATACTATTCCACAAAGCGCTTGAAATACTTTTGTTGGCAATTATATTGTTACTACCTTCATCCCTAGTGATTTTATTATGCAAATGAGATAGGTTAACTTATCAAAATAAGGTGAAATCTGAATAAAGGTTATATACAGAAATAGTGCAACCTTACGCCCTTCCTTTAACACACAATGAATACTTCCAAATCAACACAGGACTTGTCAAAATAAAAATTTAATTCCTTGGCTTTTTACATGACCATTACCTTTACATCTTATCTGTTAGTAACTTTGTTCAGTTACGTAATTCTCTCTTACTAGTCCTCTGACTACTTGATGGAAAGCATTTTCAAATGTTTCCTCTAGCCTCACTTGTACGTACTACTTAAGTACTTCATAGCAGTTACATCTATACACTAATGTTTGTTAAATTAACGTAGTGTATCATATTTAAAACAATGAAAAGGAATGCAGCTAGAAATAAAGTGACAGAATATAATGAGAAGTGAAAAAGTTACCACCCTTACCATTAGGCACAAAAGGAAAGACAAATGTGATACTCAGTCACCTAGCGCAAAGGCACTGAAGCCAACAGCTGAAACAGCCCTAGACAAACAGAGTTCTAGATAATACGTCCTAGATAATATGAATAAATCATATTTATCCTTTTGAAGGCTAATGTGCAATTTCTATATACAATATCATGGCTTTCTACAGAGTAGGCCTCTAGTCCCTCTGACAATATCAAGGTGTGGATAGGCCATGTAGGTAAGGATTGCCTCCAAGGGCTAAAACTTACGTCACTAGACTATCTTGAAATCTTGGAAAACTTAACAGATAAAAACAAGCCCTGCTATTTTAACATGAATACTACCTTTCTTCCATGAGCACTCTAACCCTAAAGAAATAACACAATTCTGTTTAGTCGCTTCTGGACATTATAATTGCAAATTGGCTCTGTTAAGTATTATTGGTTATTACATGGGTGCAGGAAACTGCAGAAAAATAACTAATGCAATTTTAAGAAAGAGATCTAAATCAGCCCTACCTACTGCAAAGGTATTTTAAGCTTGTTTTAGTTCTTTGTGCAGAAAAGATTCTCCTATCTCTGTGAAACAGCTACTGTTTTACTGAGATCATGAGGCCGACTCCCAGACAATCAACAATGGGATGTTAAAAAAAACGGTTTAGATAAATTCCATGCAAGCCATGCACACCTCCCTTTCCACTAGCTCCAAGGCATTCTCCAGTATTCATAAATAGCTGCACATATGAAGGACACTGCTGTTTCTTGTATGCTGAGAATTGCTCTAACATGCTCGAGGAACTCAGAGGACCAGATCTGCTAGTTCAGGGCTTCCTTGCATCACTAGTCATTGAAAAGGAGCTGAAACACAGCAGAGGACTGGGTCATTCAAATTATAACTTGGACTACTGCTCAGAAAACATATCCATCTGCTGTTTCAAGTTGGCAAATAATAAACATAAATGCATACAGAATGATGGCTTTTCTACACCATCTCAAACAGGCTTTTCTGGTACATTTTCAATTTAACATGTGCTAACATCATTTGGTAATGGGAAGATTCAGCTATATATAGCTCTGTCATGACTCTCAACAGTTGAGTTCCACAGTCGTTCTACCAGGAGACAGATATACTGGCTTTAACTGACATTGCTCGGAACATATTCTCTTCCCACTCAGCTGTTGCTGAAAAGTTCTACTAACACATGCATTTAATACTTCTGTTTTTAGCAGCAATAACTTACATTCCAATTAAATATTTACACAGTACTTTTAAGGACTTGTCACAACAACAGTTTGTATGCAAGCAAGTATGATTTTTTTTTTAACTACCGAAGGGTATAATTATTATACCCCATCTTTACAAAAGCCTTTCTTCAAGAGCATTGAAGTATCCTGTATTGCAAATATTTTCTGCCTCTGTTTTGGACAGATAGCTCAATGAAACAGAAGTGAAGAAACTAGCCATTATGTTTCACCAGAGCACTTGAGCATGTGCTTAAAATGGAGGTCTCCATTTTTTCCAAAACTTCTCAAACTCTACCAAGTCAGAATTCCAAACTGGAGTTCGCTGTTTTAATCCAAGTCAAAGGGAAGACACTGGGGGAAAGATATCCTTGATTTCAGACAGTGTAAACAATCTTTTCTGAATTGTAACCATGAATAAATGGCAATCAAATCTAAGAAATTTATCCTATTTCTGCTAAAAAGCCCGGTTTTACCACTCCAAGTACTCATCATGAAATGAGACAATGCACAGCACATATCTTAAGGCAAATCATATTATTTCATCAAATTACTACATGTTGCTCTTTTATCACTTCCTATTTTCCCTTCCCTTCCCTTTCTGTTTCCTCAAATTTAGAACATTCAAAAAGGTTTTCAGAATTAACCTTCTGAGAAAAAAAAACATCATCAGGAAAATACTAATGAGTTTTTAAGAACTGGTATTTTAAGGGTCAGTATATAAAGCTACACAATGAAGTGGCTTAAATTAAATATGGCTTAAATGTTCCACTGATAGGAAGATCATGCGTTGCAATCATGGAAATGAGGCTTTCACCTAGGTTTAAAATTATTTTAGGACTTCTGTAAGAACACCGGAATTCCTCTTTATACCCAGAAAAGTGATCAATAAAGACGTATAAATAAATAAAAGGACAGTGTAGACATTCAGAGTTCTAAAATGAAGCTGTACCTAAATGCATTATCTCACAGCTCACCAAGTCAAACATAGTCAGTTAGCACCGCAACAGTTAATTTTTAATGCTGAAATTACTTCCTGCTTTGTGATATGTCATGCGGTCGCTGGCAGTACTAAAATATTTAACAAGCAGTGAAACTACACACAAAATTGTTTTACGTATGCATATGAAGTTTCCATGATAATTCTTTTAAGTATCTATGATAATATACCTTTGGTTGTTGTTCAGGTTTCAAGGTCAAAGACTTCATGAACATAAAGCATGTAAAACACCGCATGCATTCACTTGTAAGCACAGATTTTTAATATAACTCTTAAGTAGTTAAGAGTCTAATTAATGAAGCTTTTCCATTTTTTGTCAACAGATCCGTGCTTTTCTAAAGTTACAGAAACTGTTATATCCTCATTCAATTATATGTAGTAATCATATCTAAGTTCAGTGCTAAATTTGTCATCCTTCATCTATTTCATATCAACGGCAGTGAGGTTACCATCCTCAACTCTACTGTAATCTGAGGAACCTGATGCTCACAGATAAGAGACCACAGAAATTCAAAAAGGAGCCTTAGCAAAAAGCACACCTTTAGTTCCACAAATGGCATGCCTCTTAGGGGATTGTAGATAGTAAGCACAAAATTCAACTCCATCTGATACACTAAATCACTACCAAAGGTTCCATAGGGGGAAAAAAAAAAAAAAAAAAAGTGGAATAAAAATAGATGCTCTGAAATGAGGAAGTAAGGAAATTAGTGTCAGGCATGAAATCCTGAAGTTTTCATACCATAGGCATCACTAAATTTTCCCACATCATTGGTATTCACACCTGTTGCAGACAGGCCAAAGGACGTAACAGAATTGTTTAAAAACTAGACAAACCACAAAACACTTGGTGATATTTCATGTCTAATAAAGGAACAAAGGGATGGAATTGAGGGAAGGCGAGACTCTAGTCAGACCAGCTACAGTATCTGTAATCATCACAGAAGCTTTTCGACTAATCAGTAATAAGTCAGCATGCCTCGAAGTTGACAGAAAGGCTCAACTCCACAGCCTCATCTGTTTAAGCAGCAGGCGTAGTTCAGTACATTAAGTAGCAATTACCAAAGCTGCAAAGCTACTTGAGTTATAAGGCCAAGGGGCACTTTTCTGCAGAAAACATTCATCCTGTCCTAATACAACTGAGCTAGATAGTAGTTCCTAGACAATAATCAAATATAAACAATACAAAGAAGGTTCAGTCACTTCCTATTTAGCCTGCAATACTAATACTGCTGTGTGGCTCTAGCAGAGCTAGTAGAGACAGCTGTGCTCTGCTTCAAAGAGCTTTCAGGGCTGAATTAGGTTTTGCTGATTTCTAATGCAGAAACAGCACACAAAAATAATTGGGACTTCTATTCCATACTTCTAATTAAAATGCTAGCTGTGAAATGCTGCTGTTTGAAACTATTAAACAGGAAGTAGCCTTGAGCTACCTTTCTAACTCGCCTTTCTGCAGTTTCCCAGAAAAGGCAAAGTCAGTAGTTTCAGTCACTGTCAAAACCAGATCACATTTCAATTTGTGACCTGGATGTGGAAGGTTTGTTTCCAGCACTTCTGTTAAAATTACAGTTTGAATCCCTTCCTTTGTGTTATTTGGCTCCCCCTTCCCCCCCCCAACTTATTTTTTTTTTTAAATTGCAGAAAAAGTACTGTGCTTTATTACTAACATGACCTCAGAGCAAGAAAAGAGCTCTGTACACACAACCGGTTCTAAGTATTTTCAAAGCTGACATTAGTAAGCCCTATACAGAAAAAATAATGTTCTTTCAACCAGAGAATCATAAAACATTATGGGCAGGGACTGGTAAGGATCATCGAGTCCAACTCCTGGATCCACACAGGACTACCTAAAATTTAAACCGTAAGTCCAGGAGTATTGTCTAAAGGCCTCTCAAACTCCAGCAGCTTAGTGCCATGGCCACAGCCCTGGAAAGTCTGTTCCAGTGCCTGACCACCCTCTCAGTGAAGAATCTTTCCCTAATATTCAGCTTCACTTTCCCCTAAAGTACGCAGTAATAAAAATATGAGAAAGGGAGCCACATTATCTCTCTGTAAAAAGTTTATGCAAGACATATACGAGCAGCCAGAAATGTTATCAGACTCTTTTTGCTTATAGATCCATGTGTTTTTAATTAAATGGAGATTATTCTGCTCTGAATAGTGATTATTTTAGGAAAGTTCTGTGAAGATTTCAGGCAGCCCTCTCCTCTGTCACAGTCATCCATGTAAATTAGGGAGTTTTACGGACATAAATTCACTCTGTCTTTTTAACTTTAAGTTAAAACACAAATTCAAATTATTTACTGTGAGGCACCTGTTCTTTTTTGTATTTTATTATTATGCATTGCAGTTGCAATGACTTTTAACACAATTTTCAAGTACACTTTTAAGTGAAGAATGATCATAAAATAATGCTTTTTTCTTGAAAGGACTATGTTTATTGCTTTTAAAATCAATGTCAGATGGTTGCCTGTATCCTTAGTTTCAAATGGACTCCCAGTAAATGTAACATGGAGGTATTTTTGGCTTCACTTATTCCCATATAATGTTGGAAACAACACAGTTCTGTTCTCTAAAACCAGTGGCTCATTCACTATATGCTACAGCAGCCACAACTATCAGATTCAAAGGAAAATGTATGGATCCCTAAATATAAAATGTGGAATTAATTGCCCACGGAAGAAAGTCTCTGACCGTTAAAGTCTCTTAAAAATACTCCAAATTTCTGTAAGTGAATTACTAGCCTATACTTTAAAGAAAACTATTAGAAGATACATTTAGCAGCAAATTGCACTTGAGAGCCTCCCACAAATTTTATGTAATGGATGTGGTTTTTGTTTATTTTTTTTCCCCTCTCCAGTGTAGGGTGTGCCCATACCATCCACACCTGGAAAAGTACCCTGGGTAACAACAATTATTAAGATAGGCATGTGAGTGAAAGCAGGAAGAGTGAGTGCAACACCCAGAAATGTCTGAGCAGGCATTTACTCAAAACTGCTCACATCAGAGGAGAAGGCCATCAGCTGAAATTAACAATAATCAGGGAATTACAGACAGTCTTTTGAAATAAAGGAGTCAGTTCAAAAACAAGCAAAAAGTGTGAAAAGTATCAAGGCACGGAGTATAAGAGCAACAGATCAACAGTCAAAACCTCATTTGACAATGCTGGAAGTCATCCTACAAGAACAGTAACCTCTGTTTACACCTGAATAAGCATTCTCCCTGTTGGAGGCTGTGAGGAGCCTGACAGTTACCAGTTGCAACAATTGGGGGTCTGCAACTCAGGTGTGCACACGTGAACTCACGGGGTGCTTGCTCACTATTGTGTGGGTTATAGGGAACTTCATGGATACACATAAAAGCCAAAGCACCCACAAGTTCAATAAAAGATGCATTTTAACAGGGGAACCCCTATCCACAGAAGGGGCTGTGCACACATATAACACACACTGGCTGTGTGAGAGAAAATAAGTGTACGTAACTGTGAATGTGTGTGTGTTCCGGATTAAAATTTTTGGAACCAGTTAAATCTAGAAATGCGTAGTTATTTCTTAATATCTCTTAAATATCTAGTATTGTTTTATCTGTTGTACTGCTGATGTTGATCCTAAATATATAGCTCTCTGAATTCTAGTTAACTATGTCTTTTATAAATCAAACTCCTTTAATCCCAATTTCTTTAAACCATGTGAATTGCGCAGGGTTATTTTGTGACACTCCAACATTTCATAGACCATACAGATTATCAAACTTTTCTTGAGACTTCCACTGTGAACGGATTCATTGAGCTAGAGTTCTCATTCTCTATAAGTTACAATCCTGACTATAACTATCTTTTTTCACATATCACTTACCATGTTTCACAGTGTTGAGCTGGATGCAAGGGGTTTTCAAAATGTGAATTTACAATCCAAACATTTTTATTTTATTTTTTTAATTTATTTTTTATTAAAAAATAAAATTCATTTCACTGAACTAAGCTGAATTTTATCAGATTTATTCTCAATTTCCAAGATAAACTCCTGCTTCTCAGTGGAAAAAACTCTCACAGATTTCAAGTCCACAGAAGTTGCGTGCAAGCTGTGTGCACAATTATTTTTCTGATTATTTAGAAATATAAAGAAGGACTAATTCACACTCTAAGTTGGAAAATACTAGCAATCTTGCAATGAAAGTCACACCTACTATGTACAAATTCCCTCATGCATATAGATTTACTTATGTGTAGAATTTGTTAATATAGAACAGTGCAAAATATTTTAAGAATACAGTGATCTCAACATACTGCACTAGAGATACACTGCACTACACTACAGTGTACTACAGTTTCCCTGATCTGTTTGTTCTGAATCCAGGCTGCCCAACTGCTTTACCAAATGAGTACTACTCGATGTCCTAGAGAAGACTTTAAGCACACCAGGAAATTGCAAGTCTCAGAGGGAACCGCAGCTTCTGTTTTAGCTGCTTTCTCATGAAAAAGGAGAAATACATATGTATAGATTAATCTAAGTAGTGAAAGCATCAACTGTTATCTACCATACAGAACTGAAAAGTTAGTTTAATTACTATCTCTGCAACAAAGCAGCCAACAGCCAGATCACCAGATTCAAAGCAACTCTTCAAGCTAGATGTTCAGAGCCAACTGCGGTGTGAGCAATATTTAAAATTTATATCTTTTAGGCATTAAAATTATATTTTAACAGTTGTAAAACCTTGAAGAGGCATACAAATTTTTGTAAAGGCAAGAATTCAGTAGGAGATTGTCTGAAGATCTGGACTCCAAACTGAACACTGTAAATCTAAACATTTAAACACTTGCCTCCAAGCTCTCACTTTCAAAGCTGGTACCAAATTCTCATTCCTTTCTTTCTTATAGTCCTAAACAGGCCTTTCCAGCCATAGGCCTGCACTGTGTGAGTAAGGTCAACAAACTAGCAGTTGACGAGTTCAAACAAAGCAGCTACCATACCAATAATTGTATTAAAACTGATATAAAATACTGAATATACTGATCTCAAAATACTGAATCAAAAACTACAGTCACAGTTGTGTAAGAGTAACATGCAGTTACAAAAGCCAGAAGAAAGCCCATTCTTCCAGATTATTTTTTTTTTTTCCTAAAGTTGAGACAGTGATAGCTTTTTATTCATAGGAAAACATCACTCCCTTTCAATGACAGGCTTGGTGAGGAAGAGTGTTCTGGCAGGTCCTGTTATCTTCTCTTCCTTTACATTCAATGGATCCCTCCTTTAATGGTCTATTTGAAAATCTGCTCCTCAGTCTTTCCAATCTAGCTAAGTGTTTATTCCCCACCTATTCCAATACAAATACCTCTCACATAGAAGCTAATGCCTTTCTGCATTTACCAACACTGCCTGGTGTAGAAGATACCTTGGAAATTCAGAATACCGACAGCTAAGGTAAAGGAAATGTAGCAAGCAAAAGGACAGGAGAATCGTCCATCCTTTTTCTGTTTCTCCCTTCATCAGACAATGTCATCAAATTCCAAATTGATGGTTTAAAAATAAAAAGTTCTATATATAGTTATATACTTGTGTTTTATCTCCCAGAAAGGATGGGAAGGGGGGAAGGGCAAAAAATGCCTTTTAATTCTCCCATTTCTGTGTTGATTTAGTAATGATCTCATAAAGTGCTAATATCCACAGCTTTCTGTGATTGCTTAACATCCCCCACAGTTCTCTAAGAACACTGATTTCAGTTATAAAAGTAATTGAAGTATCAAAATACTTGATCCAAGGCTGTTTGCAAACAAAATGAAATAGCTATAATTACTCACCAGATTCTCTTCAAACCACTCTCGTATACACATCGCAGTAGCCCCTGGTATTTGATTTCGCAGTGCTTCTTTCTCTTGAGGATCCTCTAACATTTCCAATGCCATCTTTAGATCTTCCAGGAGATGCAAAATTTGAAATGTGCCCAAGTATACCGATGGAGCAGGTGACACAATATCGTAAGCACCATTAGCATACTCTGCAGCTGACTTTGTACCTAAAACAAGTGAAAACACAAAAGTATGATTGAGACTAAGTGACAAATATCTAGCTACTACACACTACAATGTTTAGACTTCAAATATTGAAAAGTATCAATATTTCCATTAAGGCTTAGCAATAAGATAGTCACTAGATAAATAATGAACACGTAAGAGTTAAATGTGAGAGTTAGGTACAAGCATATTTCAACCTAAAGAACGTTTGCAACCTCTGTTCAATTACAGACTCCAAAACCTTAGCACAAATCACTTGTAATTTTCCATAGTTACCATGAGATGTCACTAACTTCTCAGCTACATAGAGGCCTTCACATAGAGCAGTGTTTCTCAAGCAATACAAGCAAGGTTCACAGATCTCTTTGACAAGGCTTAAACTTGCATGAAAATAAGCGGTATTACCTGAAGTGGAAAAATATGCTATCTTGAGCAGGTTTAAAGCACTTTCCATAGACAACAAGCCACAAATGTTAGCAATAAAAATGTCTGATCAAGCTTTGGTAGCTCTCCAAATTATAAAAGACTCTAAAACACAACCATCCTCCACCATCCCCCTTCAGCACCAATATTCTTTCCTCAAGAACAATAAGCACAGCAACAACCATCTCAATAAAGAAAGAATTAGAAATAAAGTCTAATATTTTTGAATCTTCTTTTGTCTTAATACCATGTTTCAATGAGTTATCCTTTTTTCAGTATTGAGTTTCAGACCTTTGATTTCATTTGGCATCCATTCGTTTCTTTAACAGATACTCAGACGGAAAACTTCTGTTTGCTCGACTTTTTACAGTTTTATTTACAATTAATGTGTCTTCATTCCTGTTCTCTGGCATAAGCAATCCCATGTTTTCTCTTGACTTCAAGGGAGATTCTTAACTGTACTCCTCTCAATTCTTTTACTTCATAGCATACTTTACACATGTACATTGGATCCATATAGCATACATAATTCTTCAGAAGACTGAGTCATTGGTTCATACAAGGCGATCAAAAGAATCTCCACGCTGTTCTTTCCCTCCTCTGTTTAATATCATTTACATCTTAGACTGTAGTTACGAAAGGAGCAGAAATCTTCATTGAGCTTTGAAAACTATTTGCTAAGATTTCTTTCCCTGAGCAGATGTATTTAATTTGAAACACAGTCGTATGACTAATTCAAGTTTCCCTCTTCAATGCACACTACTTTGCATTAATCAATGTTAGTTTGTCTGTAATGGTTATTTATCTTCTCTGAATCAGACATTACAAGTTGTTTGAGCTCAATGAACTTAATGATATTTTACATACAGCATTATATATTATTCAGAAATATAAGTCATGAATGCATGAACATGTACACCTAGTACACTTGAATGCTTTCTGCACCTGGATCAGCTTTTAGTCAGAACGCTAACTATTCATTTAATTCTAACATTGTTTTTGATCCAGGTTTTGATCCAAGAGTGTATTTTGTTTCTCATTTTGTTAATGTTTAGCTTTACAAAAAGCTTAACTTTATTAAATAATACTAACCAGATGTTCTCCTTCAACCACTGCTTTAATGGCATGACTTTTATCAGATCAATTACCTATGAAGAATCATAGAATATCCCAAGTTGGAAGGGACCCATAAGGATCATCTAGTCCAATTCCTGGCCCCACACAGGACCACCCAAAAATCAGACCATATGTCTGAGAGAGTTGTCCAGACACTTCTTGAACTCAGGCAAGCTTGGTGCTGTGACCACTTTCCTGATATCCAACCTGAATCTCCCATGTCATAGCTTCATGCAATTGTGTAGAATACTGTGTGCTTTTAATTCCACTGTTCTGTTTGTGTGTTTGTATTCAAATATGCAAAACCATCCCTAGAAATTTCTTAAGTTTAGCAATGCTCAGTTGTAGGGATTGTTACATGGGTTATTTGCTTGTTTTAAAGCAACACATTTATTTTCACTACCTAATTCATATTCTCTTAGGCTCTTTTCAAACCCAGAATATCTCATTTAGTCCTGTTCACTTATGTTGCTTATGAGTTTATTTCACACATCAAGTGCAAGATCTCATCTTAGTTTCTGACTAAGACTGCATCCAAGATGTTTCTTCAATATTCAGCGCCGCAAAGACTGCTTCACCTCCTAAATCAATCTTGCCTTCCTGATTATCTTTTTTCCTTCTGAGAAGAGGATCAACAAACTGTTTTGCTGAATTTGAGTATTCTAAACACTAAAACATATTTTCTTGTTTATTTATGTACTCTTAGCTATTCATGCGAGCTTAATCTTTCCTGTTTATTTACTTCCTAATGCAGCTTAACATTAACTCCAACAACTAAAAATAGAAGAGTTGCAAATTGTATGCAAGAGCCATTTGGATCATATAACCTATTAAATCTTTTCATTTGGCCAGAGAGGCTCACTGCTTACTTTCCCAAACAGATGCACAAAAACTGCAATCTGGCACTGTTCTTAATAAGCCACTTTTAGGAGCGTGGCATCCTTTGCTATTGACATTACTTTTCCTTTTGAAAAACTCCACGCCAATTTTTTCTGTCTTTTTGCTTAGAAAGTACTTTTCACAGTAGAAGAGCAGACGGGATTCAAAGTTATTTCATAATCAGCTTTCGTAGCTGTCTCTTCAATGAGCTGACAATTTAAAGTAGATAAAGAGTGAGTAAAACAATGGGAAAGAAACATATTTAATTCTACTCAGAGATGTACAGCATTGTGCTAAAGCATTCTTTGTAATTTCTATGAATACTTTTTATACACAGAATAGACCAAACAGATACAGACATGGTAGAAACAAACAAAATCCAATCAATCCAAGTGAAAATTCCAAACAAGCTTTCAGGCCCACAACCAATGCTTTCAGGTACTATGCTTTCAGATTTGCAACCAATGCTTCAAGGAAAGTATAGATTTAAATCAACTGTTTAATCTGGGTTTAAATTAGTTGTTAGGAGGTTAGACAGTTTATACAGGCAAATATACAGCCAGACTGTACATACTGCTGTTACTTGCTTGCAGACAGTACTGGTAACATCTTCCCTCACTAGACTAAATGCCTCACATCTTGCTTCCATTTCTTCTTTCCGTTCATGGCTATGTGATACACCACTACTATAATATCCACCTTCTACAGAAAATAATTCAGAAATCTGTAGGAAAGTTGTGGCAGTTCAACTGTCACAGCTTCCTGTTTTACTGCTTAGGTTCAAGTGAATCATAGGCTTGTTTCTCGTTTGCTTTCCATATAGTTTCATATTAAATAGGATATATACTGTTCAACAGTAGGACAAGAACACACCCTGTAAAATAGAACTACAAGTGCGTAGGAGTAAATATTTACGTTTTTTTTTTTGCATTAGTTTACATCTCCACATCATCAGACTGCAAAATACATTACACCTTAGCACCAGACAGTAAGAACCTGGATCTCTTTGCAGACTGATACCAAAAAAGAGATGACACAGTGCAAACAGAACTCTACATGTTACCCGTAAACTCTGCCCTTGATAGCAATTAGTTGGTATCATTTCTGTATGGGCAGTTAAAGTGGGAAAGAATGCAGTTCAACCACTAGAATTTTATTGATACTTGATAAAAATGAATGTAGTTCTGAACTCTTGCAAAAAGACTCGTGTGATCTTAAGCAAGTCACAGTCTTCCTGTATCTCATTTTTTTCCAGGGCTAAGCAGGACATGGGAATCTTTTGTCATTATATTTATATGAAATCCAACACCACGTTTTTCTAGTGTACTACTGCAACGTGGTTGTGATAAATGTCTACCTTAGAGAAGGAAAAAAAGCAACGGAAAAAAAAAAGTAGTAGACAAAGACATTCCAAACTGCTCAATTTTCACTTGCACATACAGTGGATGAAGGAGGTTAAAAGTTGGTATATTTTAGAAAGAATAAGAAAAGTAATTTAAAAAGGAAAACAACTTGGAGTTACACATTGACCATGCAAGCACTACGTTCCGTACAATTAGCTGAATAGCTTCAAAGAAAAGTTCCTTTTGGCCAAATATATAACCTATTTAGAAACAACACTATTTGTGGCATGCAAAAATGAATTACTAAACACCACTAACAGAAGAATCAGAAAACCTTGGCAGTTTGAAAATCCACTCTCCTCAGATTATATTATAGACATTCATCCATCATGCATTTTTCATCACTTTTAGCAGTAAAAACTGATTCTCTCTCTCACTTTTCCTTGCTCCTTTACTTTTGCTTTACTGCATTCATCCATATAATCTCAGCCTTTTCCCTCTAAAATTGCCTGAAATAATGCAATATAAAACTCAACCATCAGCAATTTACAAATATATTTTCCTAAAACTGTACAGCTTTTAGTCCAGAATTCAGCAAAAAAGGCATAAAACAAACAAACACAAAAAACAAAACTCCACTCCAACACCTGACAAAACAAAATACCCAACACCCAACAAAATAAAATCAACAAAACCCAAAAGCTAATTCTACACTGAGGTATAGATTGCTTTCTACAAAGCTGAAATACTCATATATAACAGTTTTGATATTTATTCTAATCACCTTTGGACAAAGTTATAAACACGTTTTCTCTGGCCTTTCAGTCAATCATTATTACACTGCTACAGAACTTTTTTTTTTTACCTGAGTTTTTACTCAATGAGTATATAGGTTGTCCAAGTTCTTCCTCTCTCCTTCAAGTCTACAAAGTCTAAGTTGCTTTTGAAGCACAAGTCTCTTTTGCTCATGAAGACAGTCCTGAAAACTTGAATTTATGTAAACTAGCAGTGAAGTCTAGATGGGACATAATTCAGCCTTCTCGTTCCCAAGTCTTCTGTCAAAGGAGTGAAGAGGTAACTCACACAATCCTTTCTTTTAATACAGTAATGCAAAATACATCACAAACGGTGTGTTTTGAATCATAGCTCATATTAGCTGCTCCTCAAATCTCTTCTTTTAGATCTTTAACTACAGTGAACATTAACAGTTAAACTGGATTAGCAGGAAGCCCTAGAAAAGAATTTCCAAAGCTAGAAGTGTTAATGATCACATTCAGATGCAAGTTTTCATGTAGCTTGGATGATTTTCAACTGAGCTTTATTTACAACCACATGTGGAATACTCCAGACAATTTTCAAGAACTGTCTATAATTTCATACGCAAATCACCTACATAATTACTCCTTTTTCCTTTTGCATGCTTATAGACTTCAAGCAGTGATGTGCAGCACATTAGGTACCGTATACACAGCTGCAACAAAGAGATCTCTCTTATCCAGAAACATATACCAAGCAGCCTTACAGATGGTGGAAAAAAGGAGGATGAATTTTGCAGCAACAATGGAGATTTAGTAAAGGTAGGACAATACAGATCTTCATGTTGTATTTGAGGTCAAGTATCCGTTGCACAGGAAAACAAAACATTGTACTCAAGACGAAGAACAACAAACATTTGCACCAATGTCTTCTCTTCTGAACTAGTACTTCACTGGTATTCCCACAAATATCTATATATTTATTATATATACACATTATAATGTATAGATAATAATATAATATATATATAAATA
>WBMW01003833.1:298624-431289 GCA_013396635.1 Penelope pileata | reverse complement strand
TTCGGTGCCCTTCTCTGGACACGGTCCAAGGCCTCGGTGCGGGCAATTAAATAACTTTTTATTGTAAATTATTTTTTAAAGAGATCCAGATAAGTTATTGCTTTTTTTGGCCAACATTTGGAGAATATTATTGAATACCGCACATTTTTAGATAACTGATCTTGGTTAATGCTACTTTGAAATTAAGTTTCTTTGAATTTTAACGTCTCAGTTGTTTTCTTTCCCCTGATGACATAACATCAGTACTTACTCTGCTGTTTATTTTCAAAGCTGAAGTCATTTGTTGAAATACGAATCGTGCCACAGATGAGTTGTTTAAAGGTTGCCTCATCTGTAAATGATGCTGAAGTATTAAATGGAATAGCATTACACCTTAGGTAATGTTTGGAGCATATTCCAGCAATTGTAATGAAAAGAACAGAGGAGCCTCTCTTTGTGGTTTCTTAGTTCCAATTCGTGTCATGACAAAGTAATCATTTTCTGATATTTGTCAGGGTAAGCAATGGGGGATGCCTGTTATCTCTGTGTGGTCAAGGTACCATTCAGCATTGAAGAAGCTGAATATTACTCTAAGATTATTTTTCAGCATTAGAGAGGCAGCTTCACTATAAATTCATTGTTTTGTGGCCAGCATAATTCTATTTAAATTACATTTGTTTTACGTGATGTCCAGTAGTGTATTTACTGTATGTGTTGCTGCATTGTAAATGAAAGTAGAAGCTCATTCTGTTTCCAGTGGAATGCACAAAATAGATTGCTAGATAAGATACATGCTAGATAAGACATACAGCTTTCAAAATGCTGGAGGATTATCTACTTGTTAGGCCTGAGAGGTTGGACCATTGAACTCAGTTCCATTTTATCACAGCGACTGTAGTGCGTAACAGCTCATAATCTCTCTTTCAGATTAATTACAATGACACAAATTACAAAAGCAATACTGATTAGTAAATCAGGCCCTAGCAAATTCAGTGTCAACAGTCTCCAGTACCTGTGATACTTGCTTTAAAAACAATATGAAGTTTCTAGGCATAGTGCTTTCAATAATCGAGTTTTTAAAATAAACTTGGCAAAGATAAGTGTGAACCGTGTTTGTCAGAATCTTGTTCACATGGAAGTGAATTTCCATTGGTGTTGATTATAATCATAGAGTCATAGAATGGTTCAGGTTGGAAGGGACCTTAGAGATCATCTTGTTCCGACCCCCCTGCCATGGGCAAGGACACCTCCCACTAGACCAGGTTGCTCAAAGCCCCTTCCAGCCTGGCTTTGAATACTTCCAGGGAGGGGGCATCAACAACTTCTCTGGGCAACCTGTTCCAGTGTCTCACCACCCTCACAGTGAAGAATTTCCTCCTTATATCTAGTCTCAATCTACCCTCTTCCAGTTTATAACCATTACCTCTTGTCCTGTCATTATCTATCCTTGTAAAAAGCCCCTCCCCAGCTTTCCTGTAGGCCCCTTTCAGGTCCTGGAAGGCTGCTGTAAGGTCCCCCCACAGCCTTCTCTTCTCCAGGCTGAAGAGTCCTAACTCTCTCAGCCTGTCCTCGTAGGGGAGATGCTCCAGCCCTCTGAGCATCCTCGTGGCCCTCCTCTGGACCCGCTCCAACAGCTCCACATCCTTCTTGTGTTGCGAGCCCCAGAACTGGACACAAGACTCCAGGTGAGGTCTCACGAGAGCAGAGTAGAGGGGCAGAATCACCTCCCTCGCCCTGCTGGCCACGCTTCTCTTGATGCAGCCCAGGATGCGGTTGGCCTTCTGGGCTGCAGGCGCACACTGCCGGGTCATGGTGAGTTTCTCATCAACACACACCCCCAAGTCCCTCTCCTCAGGGCTAATGAGAGTGGAACTGCAACTTCTTAATGGTACTCTTTGTATATTAACAACTAATTGTGAAATTTGTATTTAAGTGCACCTTGGTATATACTTTAATGCTGGAAATCACGTTGAGTGATTGTAGAGGGAATCACAAAATACTGTGTGCTGAGATATTAAAGACAAAATAAGAGCATTTTTCTATAAAGGCCATAAAGGAAGCTTTATGTAGTTACTGATTACATAGCCTTGATTTTCTATCTCTCTTTTTCCTGCAGGGCCAAGGCTTTTCGTGGAAAAAAGGTCCATGGAGAATATGACATCAAGGTTGAACAGGTAATTAAATGACTTAACCTGAATGTTATTTTTGTGTTGCGTATATTAAGAGGGTTGCTCTGACAGTAATGGGAAAAAGAAAACAAGCTGTTTTGTCCCTGAGTACCTTTTACACACACAGACCATGCAGCTGATATCACGTGCACTCTCTTTAGTCTTTACACAGAGCTTTTCTACACACTGAAGTTTTCCTTGATATGATCTCTTGTAGGAGCAGACCTACCTTAAATCAGTAAGAGTCTGAAGATTTCTGAACCCTAGAAATTGCTTTGCAATGCATTAGCACTGTGAAAATCGTATACAAATTGAGTTACTAACTTCAGTGTTCTTTTCCTAATACCAAAGAGTGTTATTTTATTTTTGTACTACTTACAGCAACCTGCCTGTAATATATAATATTTTCTATCGCATGCTAAGCTTTTAAAGTACAAAATCTATGCTAGGAATCTTCTTGACTGTATAATATGATTAATGAATTGGAGGGATTAGTTGTCAATCTCAGATTAAATACATTTTGCATGATTTTATAACGTTGGCATTTATACAAATATTTCATTTTCTTACCATTTGCACTATTTTTACAATAATCTTAAATCTGTCACTTGTGTTCAGAACATAAGAATGGTGCAAGTATATGGAATTTAATGTAATGGAATTTAATATGGAAGCATATGGAATTTAATGAAGAGCTATCCATACTTGAAGTCAGGAACATACTTAAGTCATTGAGTTGGAATTGTGGTTAGAGGAGTCAACACTTGCCTTAAGTGACCACTAAATTCTGGAAGCATTATGCAAGTTTTGTGTAGGAAGGCCTTCAGTGATACTGTTTTTTGAGAGGAGACTGAGAATTCTGACAGTCTCTATCCTGTGGTAGTGTCTGGGATAGCACAGACTCTTTTATTTATCCACTAGAAGACAGTTGGCTGCATTTCAATTATTCTGCTGTGTAATGTTATTGTAAAGTGCTTTGAGAGTCTAAGCTGATGAAAGACTGTGGATAAATGAAAAGCATCCTATCCTTTTATTTCAAATAACTGCAGATTCAGAGTATGGAATTCATTCCTTTCAAATGCCACATTTCCAGAGTGAGAACATACTTCTAAAAAATTATTTATTTGGGAGTTTTGCAAGTCAATTTTTTAGTAGTACCATATCTTTTAGAAGGATGAGTAAATCCACAAAAACAAAATAGGAAGTAGTAAAGTATATGAAGAGAATAGGAGAAAAATAAAAATGCACTTATTAAATGTCATAAGAAAGTATTCTATTTGTCATATTTTCCTTAACATTGATGTTGTGCTTTTTGCTTCAAAACATTAGGTAATGTTTGTTGTGCCTGTGTTAATCTCTGTGGTACACCATCTAAAGCAAATATATAATCTCTTCTGCCTCAGTCCCTCCTTATACAGGTTTTTACTTTTTTCTTTATTTTATAATTTATTGAAATATATAGTTTTATATGGGACACATACTGAAATGATGTTAATCCAACAGTACTCGTGTTCCAAATACATGTTTTTAGTACTTCAGATACTAACACTTAAAAGAAGGGGTTTAGGAAAATAAAGGTAAAATAAACTGACTAATGTGATTCTTTTTTTCATAGGCAGAATTTTCAGAAATCAACCTGATAGCCCACGCTGATGGTAATTATGCAGTAGATATCCAAGTATTTCGAAATGGCACTAAAGTTGTCAGGTAAGAAGAACTAAATTGAACAGCAGCAAAAAGCAATAGGCATAAGGTATGCCTGTAAAATGTATAGATTGTTTTTTTGTATCTGTGTGATGGGGATTTTGACTAATGCAACATGTCTTGATCACTGGCATGATGAGTATCTGAACAGTGGAGTAAGACCTGTGACATGAAGTAAATGTCCCAACATTTTAATCAGATGGAAGATGGAGCAGGTCCCTTTTGAGCTGGCGGAAACTGGCTCTTACCTGACTTGCAGGATTCTTCTCACAGAGGCCACCCATGCAGCCCCCCTGCTACCAGAACTTTGCCATGGAAACCCATTGCAGACAGGAATTAAGTCTGGTATTAATACATGACTGGGAGTCAGAGTTATCAACTTGCATCTTACGTTTGCATCAGACATATGACAGTGATTTTGCATATGCTAGACATTTCTAGATGAGAAATTGTTTCTAGTATTGAGTATTTTCTTTTCATAGAATTATAGAATGGCTTAGGTTGGAAGGGACCCTAAAGATAATCTAGTTCCACCCCCTGCAATGGGCTGGGTGCCACCCACCAGATCAGGCTGCCCAGGGCCCCAGCCAACCTGGCCTTGAACACCTCCAGGGGTGGGGCATCCACAGTTTCTCTGGGCAGCCTGTGCTTTACTCAGAGGGTGCCTCACCACACTTTGAGTAAAGACAGACCACATCAAAGGCCCTGCACAAATCCAGGTGAACAACATAATTTTCCTGTCCTTTATTCACTGATGCTGTCAATCCATTGTAGAAGACCAGGAGATTGCACCAAGGCACAATCTGCTCTTGGTAAAGCTGTGCTGGCTGTCTTGGCTCACCTCCTTGTCACAAGTGTGCACTAACATCTCTTCCAGGATGATCTGCTCCATGATCTTCCCAGGCTCAGATGTGAGGCTCGCCAGCCTTGAAGTGGGCCAAGTCATATTCTCTCAGGATAGTTACTACATTGTCACTGTTAGATTTTTGTTTTAAAGCCCAAGATTTCCCATTAGACTAGTTTTTTCCTGAAGGCAAAGTATTTCTATTATTTGTTTGTTCTTTTTTTTTTTTTTTTTTTTTTTTTTTTTTTTTTTTTTTTTTTTTGTGGAGAGGCCATGAACTGCTCTGTAAATGTGAGGGTAAAACAGGAGTACCTCAGGACCAAGTAAAAGTTTAATTTGCATTAGCACAATTATTTCAGGCAGTCCTACACATTGCTAATTGGGGAATTACTCCTATTTTGGTCAGTGCAGTTAGATATGGTTTAAGTTTGGTGGTGGTTTGGTGTGTAGAAAGGTGGATCATGCCACAGACAGTGACCTGGTAGCTTACTGCTTCAGGCAGGAGTAAGAGTTCAGGGAGTTGGACAGCATAGTGTATGTCTTGTAACTTTGTGTTTTTGCTCAGCATCTGTCCAAATAACGAATTTGAAGATTTCTACTTGTTCATGTCAGAAAAAAAAAAAAAAAAATCAGGAAGAAAAATATTGAAAATAAGTGTACTTTATGCTTTAAAACTCATAACTGTTTAATCTCTTGTATACTCTAAAAATACTGCAGCTTAATATAACAACCACTTCTGCCAAATCCACAAGATAACTTCTTTAGAAGAGTAAGAGATTTGAATTTTTATTCTCCCCCTGGTGAATGAAGTTTTGCAGCCAAGAGATCTTGTTCCTTAATGGCTTTGCTGTAGGGAATTTTTCGAACAGAATACAAATATTGATGTCCTGCTAGCATCAAAACATATCAATATTTAATGAGAGCTGGGAACCTCAAGAAAACAGCATCTGTGTGGATTTATATTTGCTGTTTGAGGAAAAATTGGTAAAAATGCTTCTTATGTAAAGAAACATGGAAGTGAGTATGAATATTATGCTGTGCTAATAAATTGAATTTCCTTTTATTTCAAACACCAAGCACACCACTGTGAAACCTAGATCACAAATTCTCCAAACCATACTACAGGTACATTTTTGGAAATTTATTAAAGGCAAGCATTTCTTTACCAGTTTTAGTCTTCTGATCTACAAGTGCCATTTAATAACTCCTGATGGCAAATCTTTGTTTCTTGTGCAAAATGGTGCATGACATTTGAAAGCCAGCTTAAGAATACCGCAAATATACTTTGCCTACTTTGTTCAGGCTGGAATCTCAAAATGGCTCAGGTGATTTTAACATGAGTTTTTATTGTTTTATTATTGTTCTGCTTTATTAGAGTGAGAATTGTGAACGATTTTGTACTTTTTGAAATCCTTTGCTTCAGTATGCATCTTGTTTTTATTCAAGGCACGTAAATATTTGCATTTACTGCACTAATTTAATTTACTCTTCAATTATATTTCTGTCAGGAGATTGATAGCTGCAAGCTAGTCAGTGGTTTTTCCACCTGTAAAACTTGAATAGGTAACAGTCAAGTTTAAGAGTGAATTGCCCCTGTTCTGGAGGCATTCTCCTCCAGTTGCATCATGTCTTCTGTTTTCTGTGACCACCTTCAGTAACTAGATGTCATGGTTTTAATGTGAAGATGCCAGACTGTTTTCTAAGGTGCATGGTTACAGGACAAGAAGCGATGAAAGTTGCAACATGGGACACCTGATTAGATACAAGACAGAGACAGTTTTAAGTATAGAAATTAATTTTGACTAGTCCTGGTTAGTGTCTTGATCAAAGCTGAATTGTGATTACCCCCAAATGTGGTGGGTTGTTTGTTTTGCAAGCAGTAGGGTTGCTTCATCTCTTACTGCCTTTAAAACAGTCTGTCAATACTTCTGAAAGAGAACTTGTTCCCAAGAAGCCAAGCATTAGTACTTGCTTAAGCTTCTGGCAGAGGCATTTGCCTGCTTTGTTTTTGTTTATCATTGCTCAGGAACTGGTATACATAGAAATACACAAAAAACATTCTCAGAATTTATGTGAGTGATTTATCTTTCAGCGGCAAAAGAACCTGAAAAGCTGTAATAATTTGTCTCCTTAATACAGTTGCAATGTTTTCCCGATGCTGATGTTTTCAAACAATTTGTCTGTTGACTATTGGCCATATATCTTTCCCTTGCTAGGTCATTCAGGCCTGATTTTGTCCTCGTTCGACAACATTCCTTCAGCATGGCAGAAAATGAAGATTTCCGAAACCTGATCATTGGGCTGCAGTACGCGGGCGTCCCCAGCGTCAACTCCCTGGAGTCGATCTATAACTTCTGTGACAAACCGTGGGTGGTAAGTGATGTGCTGAAAAGGTCTCCTGGTGCAAACCTAGTGACTTATTGCTGTTTGCTTATTTAGTTCCTGTTTGGGAATGTTGAGTGAAAAACTGCAAAGTCACAGAGCAGTCAAAGAAACATCCGTGAAAGGAATAAAAAGCAAACTAAGGTATTGAAATCGTTTTTGCCAAAGAGACAGTGTAGGCAGTGTGGAGATAGAGAAAAATATTTGTAGTACAAATACTGAAAGAAGTGAGGAAACTAACGGAAAGCCCATCCACTACTAACATCCTTCCTCAAGTAAGGAAAGTGTGTTTATTCACAATTTGTGTGGGAAAAGCGAGCTGAGAATATTTCTCATATTTGTGGTTTTGAGCATAATTTATACAGACTTTTAGCCAGTGTTTTCATCATGCCTGTGAAATTTTTGGGGCTATGCTTCAGCAAGGAGATCTGAAGCTATTAGTTTTCTCATTTGAAAGCTCTTTTCATAATCTTGGGCACACTGGGGAGGAGTTGCTCTTTTTTCAGTTAGACCAAGAGTAACGTTGGAGAATGGCTGATACTTGCCAGTTTTAGTGTAGAAGCTAGTTCAGCTTTTCATATTTTGTAGTGATGGACGTAGACTTTGATCTTTTTTTGTTCATAGAGGACTAAACATTGGTAGGAACAAGTTACAATATGATGCTGTAAAAGATGATTGTGAATGGTGCAATCATTTCCTTTAACAGATATATTCAGTTGCCCAAGAGCTAATGAAACTTCAAAGAATACTGCTTGCTATAGGTAGCCAGCAATTAACAATTTTTTCCTCTTTAGGTAGGAAATAACACTTGTCAGTATTTTTCACACCAAAGGAAATCTTTACTGTCATACTTTTTATTGCCTTGAAGATGTTTGTTTTTCACATTGACTTTGAAAACCCCTACAGAAAATTGTCAGAATGCCTTAATATATGTTGCTTGCAGCTGATATTATCATACTTTTATGTTGCAATAAACTACTCTGGGGAATAAATAATTGATGGAGCATTTATAGCTTTTATACATATTGTACGTTGCTGAATCCATTACATTAACACATCCCATTTTCTATTCTGTGTGACATTTGTTAATGCTTTGATTCATTGTACGCAGTAAAACTGGGCAATGAAGCAATAACAGTAGCATTTATATGCAATGCTCATGCAATAAAAATAAACTGTAATATTCTTCTGGTGGCATTAGTGTCGTGGCTGCTCCTACACCAAACCAGGATATGTTTCTTCCGAGTGGTCTCACTTCATAGAGGTTGTCTGTGTTGATTCTTATCTCTAATACTAACTGAGAGTAATTGGGTGTTGTAGAAGTACTTGCTATAGTAACTGCCATATCTGCTTATCTTTTGATTTTTTTAATATATTCTTTTTGGCTTAATTTTCTTTATCTAAACCTAGATCTGAATGAAATTTTATTTTCAGCTGAGCTTATTTTATTCAAATATAGAAAATAATGATTTTGTTTCCTTTTGAAAGTTTTTTGCCTTACCATTTCTACCTCTGACAGCCAAAATATGTTTCATTTGAACCACTTGAATTTTGCACAGCCTCAGCGAGTACATTCTTCTCAAAAATAACTATTCTGGAGAAATTTTAAAGTCTCAGACAAGTCATATGCTTCAAGCCAGCATCCTTCTCTTCTCAATTTACAGCTATATTTCCCTGCACACAAGTTGTTTTCATTATGGTTTGTAACAGAGAGATTGCCTCCGTTCTATTTTAACTACCTGCAACCATAAGCTAACACTACAAATCTGTGAGTGGTTCCTGTTATAAACTGGTATCAGGACTGTGCCTTAATTGGATCCTACTTAAAAAGAATGCAGAGTTTTAATCTGAGGACAGAAGTAGTTTCTGTAAGAGCATGAGGGGGCTTGTTTGGGCTTTTAGCTTGAAATGTCCTGATTTCTGTTCTCTGTGGTAATGGGAGATGTACAGACAACCATATCCATCCATATTTCATTGTGAAATCTCTGTGAGGTCTAGGGATGCTAGCAAGTCTTGTAAACCTGTTCCAATTCATGCCCAGACTAAATATTCAAAGGGTAAAAATCCATTGGTACTTTGATTCAGCCCCTTTCGTGAACGTTCAAATAACGCAGCAGAATCCAGGAGCTGTTGGTTTTACTAATATTATTGTCTAGTTTGTTAGATTAACCCTGACTCAAGCATGCTGCCTTGCCTGTGTAAAATCCTTGCTGCAAACTGTATTCTGGTTTTGGATGCTTACTGCCTGAAGCAGCACTCCGCAGCCAGTTGCTGCGTGGTAGCATTACACATACAAACCACTGATGCCCACAGCACACTCCTATTTGAGGCTGGTGAATCAAGCTGTGCTCCCCGCTGTTAAAATGATGGATGTTTAAGCTGAACTAATGCAAACATAGTTAAATTGTAACTAGAAGAAAAAACTGACAATTATTCTGCTGGTTCCTTGTTCAGAAACCAGAGCAACATTTACAGCACTAATTAAGGGTATTGAACCACCTTCCACTCTAATCTTATACACAGAGCTTCACATTTTGGTGAAACTGAAATTATACACTTGCAGTTAAGTACATTTTATTCTTTAAAATATTGTCTTTTTCATCACGGCTCAAATACTAGTTATACTACTGTTATTTTGATTACATTTTATTTTACTTGGTTTTAACATTCATATAAAAAGAAAAGTAGGTTCCACTTCATACAAATTTGTTCCTTTTTATAATGTGCATTTTACTGTCAGAAGGTATTTCAGAAAGCATGTTCAGCAGTCAATTTTGCAGTAGCACAGGTAAGCAAAAGCACACCTAGACTGACCATAGATTAGGGCCATCTCTCCATAGCACCTAGTGGATGCCTTTCTGGATGATTGCTTTGTTAGTGTGGATGATCTGATATTTTTATGAGAGATATTTCTATAAAACTTGCAAATTCATAAGCATGAAAATTATAAAGCAGAATTCCAGATAAACCCATAAACCATCACCTTTGTTAATTAAAAAGAAATAGACCTCTTCCATAATGTAAAATTTGAGTGGCAGAGGTGAGTTACAATTTCTGTAACAGCAGAAAAACAAACTGAAACAGTGTCCAATGCAATGGGCCTTTAAGGGATGAAAAATTACTGGATTATCCATGGACACCAGTTGATCATATTTAAATGTAAAGACAGGAGCAGTGTAAAATGGGTAGAAGGGGATGTCAGCAACACTAGGCTAATTAGGCTGTGGAGTAAAACAAGTCAGAATCCCAAACACAAGATCTTTGATTCCTAAGTTACTGTACTTCACAGTAACAGCTCTTTGCTTTTATTGGAACATAGAGCACGGCATTTTTTTCCACCTCTGAGGACAGATTCATATCCTGCATTAGAAACTGAAGCACCTGCCCATAATTTTTTTGATGGAACTCTTTATACTGTGTCTGCAGATGTAGGTTTCTGTGTCATTGCCAATAGGCAGTCAGCAAGTTTGTATTTAACCTGAGGTCTGTTATTGAAAGATGGGAGTGTGGTGGGAAGGTTGCCAAGAACATAGTAAAAACATTTCTGAAATCAAGTCTTAAATCCTGTTTTCTAGTGTTGGGACATACATAGTTCCTTCAAATGCAAGTCAAAAGTTCAAAGCACCGTATAACCCTTTGAAAATCTAATACGCTAGTAAATGTGGCAAAGAAAATATTGAACTGAATGTGTGTGGTGAAATGTTTCATACTGAAGTATGTTAATGATTCGGGGTTGTTACAGTACTCCTCTTATTTCACTTCTGCGATAATGCTTACCACTTACCTCATGAAAAATTCATGCTCCTGGCTCGTGAGATGGCTTCCACTTCTATGCTGGTAAGAATGTCGGAAAGCTGCTCACCTAGGTTGGAAGCATGAGTTTTATAAATAGAGCCTGTTGTTACTAAGCACATACAGAGCTGTGGAAGAACCAATTTAAGGTTCATATCCTCTTACAACAACTGGAATGTTTCCTTGCATTGTCATGTTGCAAAGTTGCAGTCACGTGCACAACTGGGCATGTCCCATTCTTGTGAGACAAAAACTTTCCTTGTTGGATTGGTGATCTAGCTTATGATTTTACTCAAACAGGCTAGCAGTTGTCTGTTTTCCTTTAGAAAAATTCAAGAAATAAATGAGACGTTACTTGATTGAGGCTTGTGAGACTGTAATCTTCCTGGTAGTACATGATGTAAGGTAAGCGAAGTACATAACTGCAGAGCACAGAAGTAACTGAAAATTATGAAAATACTATCAGTGCCTGCAGTAATAAGTAAAATCCCATACTTATGATTAGGACTGGGGAAGCAATACATTTTTAGAAAAATCCGTTGTATTGTGTTGATTTTGTTTTTTTAAATTCTTCATCCTCATGCATCCTTTTGCGTACTTCCTGTTATGATTTATGTGACATTTGCTAGTTTAAATGGTTGCATTAAGTGAACTCTGCTCTTGATTTTACCTTGAGTTGCAAGTGTTGATGATAGAGGCACAGTCTTGGAGCACCACAGACCGTTAACTCTTCTCCCATACTGCACATAGCAGGTAGGAATTATGAAGTGAGGTAGAATTAACCAGTGAGGTTACTTAGCATGCTTACTCTGATTTCCTTGTCAGGGATTGTAAGGTTCATTGTCTGTAGCTGCTATAAATAGAATATTTGATTAAAGCTGAACTGTGACATACTAATTACATTCATTACAGAAGCTGAATTGCTCTTCCTAGGTTCTGATAGTGATAGCATTTTACCAGAGCATAGGTGACAGTCACTGCAATTGTGTATACCAATACGTGTGTTTGAAGAGGAAGAAAATGCTTATAGAATCAGTCCAGTTCCATGACAGCAATTCTGCTTCCTTTACTGCAGAGGAAAAACACAACAGCATCTGTGGCTGGCTGCAGATCTGTGTTTTGTTAGCATGCCTTGGCAGGCTGCTTAGCAGTGGTTGGTTGAGAAGGCCTCAAGGATCTACTGACACATTAACTACACTGTTACTCTGGTGAAGGAGATGGCAGAACCTACAAAAAACATAGCGTTATGATGTTAATTAACTCCTGCCAGGCTGGTGCACGAGTGTGTTTAGCTGAAATGCTGACTTGGTGTAACCACAGAGGGGATGTAGCAGCCCACTGCAGCGTGTCAAGCTGCTGCACAGTCATAACAACCTGTGAGGGGTGTCTGTCACTGCAGGGATGGGGAGCTGGGTGCTGAGCAGGCTCAGCCTCTGGTGAAAGAAGCTGCTGGAATAGTGACAAAGTGCTGCATCATTCTCCAGTTCAGCAATCTGAGAAATAAAGGGAGAAAAATAGGAACTGTTTTCTGGTCAACAGCTGGCAGAGTGGAATTCAGACCTGGAAAACACTTGTCTGTGTTTTAAAGACCTCTGAAAGATTTTGGCGCTTTCTTATTCCAGATGTGAACCCGTCTTCAAAAGATCGCTGGGACTTGACTTCATTGTAGGAATTTATTGCTATTAAGGATTTCAAATGCCAGAGATGTGTGATGGAACACTGTTATGCCCGAGGTGATTGCCTTGCTCATCTGCCCTCGTTCTGAGGGAAGGCTGGTGGCAGCTTTTCCTGTTGTCAGACTGCATAGTTGTACAAATAGCACAATTCTTTTTTGTGTCTTTTCCTACCATTTGTGAGTGGACATCCAAATGGGCTTTGTCAAAATTTGTTGAAATATTTTTCTTGCTCCTTTTACCAAGCTTATGCAACTCCATGCCTTCGTGTGTTGCATTTTACTTTGTATTTCATTTGCAGATTTGCTCCTTATCTATCTTCATCTTATTTAACACTTCATTTTTCTGTTCTTATCCTCCTTTTCTGGAAGGTTGTTTTTGACTGTCCTTTGCTGCTTTCTGATAGTATTACAGTATTCTCTCCTACCTTGTTTTCTCCTTCATGCGTTGCCGTAACAAGTTGCACTCCTGTGCTTTCCCACCCTTCAGGATAAACTTCCTTAATCTGAGCAGCAGACTGGGGCACTGGCAGGAAAGTTGTAGGCGCTCTGCAGGGAGCAGCATATAAAAGAAATGGGCTCTGTTCATTCCAGCTTCCTGTTGACAGAAATTATTGAAGCTTTGCCAGTAGGCCAACACAGCCACATAGATGAGTTTCAATATTGTGTCATAGCATTTACTGGAGAATTAATAACAGATAAAATGAATGTCCATTGTAAGAGAAGTCTTTGAAAATCTATTTTGTGTACATTTACTTCTATGAGTGACCCTTCAGTGCTATTTTATGTCTGTTTTACTGAGAAAATAGAAATTTTATAAAAACTTAAAGAAAGTATAAATTTCTCACCAGATACTTATTGCAGCATAAGAAAATTCTGTGCTTACTAACAAAAATAAGATTTGTTCTACAAAGCTGAACAAGAGTTTAGAATCTGTGCCTTACATTTCTCTGTATGCTGGAGGGGTTCTTAGTGAAGGTCAGGGCTAAAAAAAAGCTGCATCCCTGCAGTGTGTGTTCAACTCAGATTTAGGGAAGAAATTCAGGGGCATTAAATATTAGTGTCTATTAACGCTATAAATCTTAGAAATGTTAAGATCTGTATTAGAGTCAGTGGCTATAATTTTATATATTTCATTAGATGAAACCTGGAGCCTGCATTGAACTTTTGTTTCAACGATTCTATCAAGGTTGTTGATCTACCTGATAGAAAATGATGGGGACAGCGAACAGCCAGGGAATGGGAATATGCAGCTCCCACCCACACAGGTTGTTCCGTATCCTTTTTCTACCCTTACACTCTAGGAAGCTGTTGCAGCAAAAGCAGTTCCTTCATTCCATTTCAGGAGTGGATGCCAGGTGCTGCCCTTCTCTTTCTCAGGCATTGAAGAGTTGTGTTCTTAGGTACTGGACCTAATTGCATGACTGGCAAAGTCAGAGCGGGTTCATGTCATACTGTGTGATAATCCCCTCAGCAAATTCAAGTTGCCTATTTGCAAACATTTACCCGAAGGGAGGAGATCTTTTTAAAACCAGTTTTGTGGCTCTCATTCATATGAAGGGTATTCTATAGGGCAGCCAGAGAACAAACTGTCCATGTGTGCTATTCCAAGCAGAGCTCGAAGTGTAAAAACTGTAGTTTAGTTCTCTGTCAGCCAACGAATTCTGGCCTCTCTGCTCAGTCTGCCAGTTAAAGCTAACACATGGTGATGGATTTGTAGTGCGAGAGCCGAAAGTAAATCCATGGAACTGTGTCAGAAGGAAGGTTAAAAGCAATTTACTAGCAAGTTTGAGCACTGAATAGGGGCAAAGTGCATAGTAATTATTGATTTAAATACATAACAAAGGAGTCTACATAAATCAGTCATTTTCTATTTGTATCTATTTATAGAGATATTTTATTTCTGCAATGAAAAGAGGATATTATGGATTTGCTTAATTTTACTTTCCTGAAATACACAAGTTCACATGAAATTTCTTGAAAACAGCAGAGACCCTTAAATAATGAGGATACCACAGCACAGTGGTGATTACTGTTCTGCCTCAAGCAGCATGTGACTCCTACAGCTCTTCGCTCATCACTCTGTGCTTGAAGTACTTTATACATAAACTGAGTGTATATATGAGTGTATATATTTTCCTTTGACCACTATTTAATGCTGTGAGGCTAATAAAATGCAAAAGTAGCTTCAGACTTTTTTCACTACATTCTTGAATTTTTGTGGTAGGTGGTTGTCACTTTGCCCTGTTCTCTGTGCTAAAGAGCAGCACTGGGAGCTCTGACATCCATTATGGCCTTTGATTGCACTGAACATTCCCAGTGGCAGAAAATTGAAACAGACCTTTAACCATTTCTTAGCTTCTACTGAAAAGAAACTATTTAAATAAAGGCTGTAAAACCAATCTGAAAACCAGGACAGCAGAGCTGTATCTTTTGTGTTATCTGCCATTCCTCGTGTGGTGTTGAAATCAAATCAAACAGACACCACCCTCTTCCACAGTTGAAGACCAGTCCTGAAAAAGGAACATTGTGTTGGCTCCCTTGGCATGATCTCCACTCCTTCCTGTCCCATCCCTCCATCCCTTCTTCCCTCTACACAAGTACTTTTCTCCCACGTTACCTTTGGAAATCCCACCAGTGCTGCTGTTGCCATTTGATCTCCTTGCAGTCATTCCTTTATGCTGAGCTTCCACTCTTAGCTCTAATTCACATCTGAAAGGGATGCAAAGTAGACTCGTCCTCATTTCTTCTATGAAGCCTAGTAACTAGCATACCTGTGACTAACATACCTGTTCTGTGAAGTAGCTTTTTTAGTTTACAGGTCAGTTTAAATTGCTATAAAGCATAGCAAAATGTGGATGCTGGCCATCTCAGAGGAGCCCTGTGACTTTCTGTGCTGCACTCGAAAGAAACGTGTTTGCTGATCCTGTCTTGGGGATGGCATTCCACCATTGAGCTTTGCCAACAAATGGTTTGAGAAAAAGTTTATTCCTTTTCCTCATCTTGCAGGAAGAAGGTCAGGAAAATGTAGATACCATGTAGATACTGGGCCCATATTGACTGACTTAGAATTTTGTGAAGAAATTTGTATATGCACATGATTGTGTCTATGTACACTTTGAGAGAGGAAAAAAAAACTATATATTTATGCATTTTTAAAATTAGAGTTTATTTTTCATCAGTCACATATATCAATAATGCATTGTTTCTGAAAACAACTTCATATTGAGACACCTGAACACCTGCAGAAAATTTCCTTAACTTATAGGAGTCCTTATCTATGATATGGGAGAGCTATATCTGCCAAAACACCATTTGCTTTATGGGGCAGATTCCTCTTATTATACTGTGAAGTTTCACTGAAAACAAATTTTATTATTGTT
The DNA here is from genome assembly GCA_013396635.1 of Penelope pileata. Taxonomy (NCBI): domain Eukaryota; kingdom Metazoa; phylum Chordata; class Aves; order Galliformes; family Cracidae; genus Penelope; species Penelope pileata. Next base: position 415,365 of record WBMW01003833.1, on the reverse strand, counting down.
TTTTAAAGAAACTATTTTAAATGGAAAATCTCATATTGGGGGTATGGAGAAGGAACAAAAAAAGAAAATGCATGGCACAGAATAAAACCTATCTTTCATTATTGTAGAGAGACTGAAACCCTTCTGACAAGAGCTTAAGTATGTGCCCAAGTCTCTTCAAAATAAACAGGTGCACAAATGTTTCCTTGAACAGGCCGCTGAACTCGATGTTCCCATAATAGTGGAATCAACTGCACACTCTTATTGCTGCCAAGTGCACCCAAGATAGAGTTTTCATTGCTTCTGTTTGAATGACTCAGTTCCATAAAATTTTGTTTCCTTCTGTAACTTTTCATTCTATAATAAAAAGTTCCAGAAGTCATCTTGACCTATGGGCTCAATGTCGAACTTTTTGCTAATTCTTTTCTAACAAACACAACTTCATCTGTTTCTATGCGTTATGCTCATAACTGTTATTTCCTCTTTTTAATCCTCCTGTCTCCCTTAAATCTCACTTTCCTCACTGTTTACACATTTTGTCTCCGCCTCTTTCATTAGCCAAGATGTTTCTCATTGCCAGACGCCTTGCTGCCCAATTTTGCAAGCCAAAATGAAATGTTTTTCTATCTCTGACTGTGACCCTCTCCTAGTTTTTTTTTAATATTCTGCTTTTCTAACTGTTGGAGGAAAAATTTTTTCCTCTCATGGGTGCAGTTTGTGCAGGAGAGCTCTGCTGTTTTTTCAGAGGCGTGAGATTTTTATTTGGGGGTGTTTCTTCTGTCCTGTAGAAGTTCTTAATGGTTCATGTATCTTGTCAGCTGTAATCCTGATGTGATTTACAGTTGTTATTTACAGTTGTGGTTGCAATTGGAGAGATGTACCTCTCAGAGGAGAGGTACTCATACTGTGGGAGAGGTGCAGAAGTCAAATGCCTGTGGAAGTTCTGGGTAGTGTGAAGCAGAGACACCCAAATCTTACTGGGAAGGGTCAACACAATCCACATAGGCTTAGTAGCTTCATCTCAGTGGATGCAGTCAGGCAACCCAGGGGGTAAGGAGGGAGCCAGAGATAAAGGAGCTGAGGAAACAGCTGCTGCAGTGAAGGGAGGGAGGTGCTGCTAGTCCCAGAGTCTGGGTCAAGCAGCAGGGCCTGACTAACAGCCAGAGTGGAAGGGCAGCTCCACTCGGTGAGGCACAGATAAACACCAGTGCATTTGTGTGAGGCTGGACTGCAAGGGCTTGGGGAGCAGCTCATCTGGGTTATGAAAGTACTGCTGGAGTTATGATGCAGGTTCCCTATAACTTAACTTTCCATAGTCCAACTGTGTTCCTTGGCTTTGCAAAGTGATAATGGAAAGCTACTGGAGGAACATCAAGTTCTTTTGTCAGTTCCCATCTTTTCTGTATTCCATTAATGTGCCCAAACTGATTTGTAGGCAATGTTCCATTGTGAAGTTGCCATGTCAAACTCTGAATTGACTTTGAACGTTTGAATGCTTTCATTAAGTTGTCTGTCAGATCCTGCTGACAGAAACTACGTAAGTTACAGTCTGCAGTCTGTTCTCTGTCATTCTCGTATTAGGTATCAACACATCAAATGTGCACATCCTCAGCCTTCTGGAAAGGTATTCAGTGTTTACTAGATCATAATAGAAGAAATGTAGGTGAATCACAACAAAGAACAAATATTATGAAGAGCCTAACAAGCGTAGCAGATACTACTCAGGTAGTAGTAGTTAAAACATCCTTTTAAAGGAAAAGTTTGTGGTTTGTTGAGGAAAAAATATAAGCATTGCAGGGATGATGTGGTTGTAGTTGGGCACATTTTAACTCTTCTAACATCTTTTAAAGTGATAAGCAAGTCATTATTCAAGTGTTTGAAGTTAACAAACTGTTTTTTGTAACTGTTCACTGAGTACAGTCCACAGTTATGTTTGTAGTGTTCCATTCTGAGTGTAATGAAACCATAAGGCTTTATGTGAAGTCAAAAACACTGAGTGTGTCACTGAGTCAGAAAGTCATGAAGTCCCTGCCTTTCTGACTAATTACTTCTCCTTATCTCTGTCGTACTTTATTGGAGTCTTCATTGGATGAATGCTGTTATCCTGCTCTGTTTTGGAGGCACAGTCCATCAACCAATATGAAAGCATTTCTTCATTAAAGAGGAGAGATGAAATTACAAACAGTGTTAAACTCTCAATATTTTCTTTTAAAAGTGAAAGAAATCAGGAAACCATAAATACTGGTACCTGAGAATCACTGCCTGTTCAAAATAACAAATTTGCAAATGAGAAGTTGATTCAGCTAGTTAAAATAAGAGCTGAAGTCCTCTCTCTCCCCCACTTTCTTGTTTGTTTTCCTTAAGGTGTTGAAAAGACTCCTGCTGAAATGTTGAGCTCTGTGAAGTTATTTTGTTTCATAACTGCTAAAACTCACAGGGTTCTTGACATCCCTATAAAATACTTTATTTACATATCATGTAGCTCTACCAGTGTTCTCTATTCCGTGAACATTCTGTATCTGAAAACATTCAGCGTGGGATTAGATATTAATTCAGTAGTTTATCACCTAAAAGATCTTGCTCTTGCCCAGGTAAGAATGTAATAAACCTTACCGTGATCCGGAGGCACGGCGTAAGATCAGATTGCTTAGTGCAGTGAAATAAAACTTTCAAAACTTAATGAAGACAGCACATTAATTAGGTCCACTTAGCATAGACCATGTCTTTTTTTTTTCCCTTTTTCCTTGGATAAGGCCTAAAAAAGTCAAATCAGACTTGTTAGTGTAGTTCCCAGCAGACTTGTAAGACCCAGTCCAGGTAGCAAAGCAACGTGGTGTCCCCTGTTCAATGTATTCATAAGCTCTGTGTTCTTCTAAACTGCCCAGATAGAGCAGAAATTTCAGAACTGTGGTCTTTTGCTTCAGTCTGTGCAGCTAATGTTTTGGGTTTTTTTTTGGTTCAGCCCCCCAGAAGGGAAATATAGAAAAGGTAGAGTCCAGATCACTCTTAACATCAATTATGTTTTAATGAACGTCTGGTTCGTTTTGTTTGTCATGAATTGCCCAGTAGGATTCAAGGAAAATAAGAAGTACTTAACGTAGTTTATGGATGTACAATTAAAATGCCAGAACTGTTACATGAATTTGTATTGAGTGTATCGAATTGTTTTTTAGGGATAAAGAGTTTGAGATTCCTAGAACTGTAGACACGAGTGAAGCGGTCCCAGTAGGGAGCAGGGATGAGTCAGTGCCCTGGTAGTGAGATACCTGAGTTCATTTCTCTCGCTGCCTCAGGACATGTAAACCTGCTTTTCCTATATGCTAATTCATAGCTTAATTACCAGATCATAGTGTACCTCAGGGTGATACGTGTATATTACATGTGGCTGATACTATTTTAAGTAAGCATTCGTCAGCAGTGAGCTGAGATACAGCTTTCTTACGTCTTGACTGGATGTCATCATCTCCAGAAAAAGTGTCATTTTTCTCACTTTCACTTGCTTTCAGTGAAAATGGGGGAAAAAAATCAGGAAAGAATCACAGGATATCCTATGATTTTTACTTTTTAAAAGGATTTTACTTAAAGATTTATTACTTAATGATTTATTTTAACATAATAGTTTGGCAGAAATCTTATTTTTAATCAACAGTACTTCATTATGAAATTTTAACTTTGGGTCTTGGATAAGAACAGGAATAAATAGTAAGTTGTCAGGAATTCTATTCGCAAACCACCTTATTTTGGTAGCTGTGATAATATTTCCTTTCCTTGAGGTCTGTTCTCTACAGCACACTATCCGACTAGACTTTTTTAGGCTTCTGGTGAAAACTATTCATCATGAAGGTATTTTCCACTGGCCTTCAGAATTTAAATACGTGTTTTACCAAACCTAAGTAAACACCACTAAATTGAACAAGTTCTGTATGCCAGCTGGATATGCAATGAAAAGCTTTCATCATTTTTTTCCCTTTAAATTGTTTTGACTATCCCTTCACCCTAAATTGCATTAACAGAGCATTTGATCATACCGCATCGTGGACAGAGTTGTATTGTTCTTTGCTTTTTTCCTGTTTGTAGCCACTATTCAACTGTTGTGCTAATTTGTTTGTGTCTCATGTTGGCATAATGACAATTAAACACATCATGGACGTGTACAAGCCAGAGCTTTGGAGTCCTGAAACAATAGTGTCTTCTGACTGCCAAAGTCATCTTGCTCCCTAGAAACTTCGTTTGCTAAAATGTGATTTCAAGAGTTTTGAACTGTGTTAGAGCAGAAGAGCTGATCTGTTCACTAAAGAGAACAGCCCTTAAATACATTTCTATTTAGTAAAGGATCATCTTTGTGTTTAAATATTGCTTTGCTTTCTGTGCTGTTACTACAGTCCGTATTATAGATAGAGGGGGTATGTGTTGAGGAAAGGACCCAGACAGAAAATGTTAACAGAACTGCCAACAACATGGAGCCCTTTAAATTGTCAATATCTTCGTTGATTGAAGGCAATGGCTATGGTGCATGGCTAGAGCCTAGGAAATTAAAATTCTCTTGTTTCCTCTTCATCTGACTTGCATATGACATACAGTTATTGCTTTTCTGTGTTCTTTGGGTTTGCAAAATTGCTTTTCAATACCACTGAGGTGCCAGAAGCTAAGTTAATGGGAAATACAATCTTTAGATTGAAGATGATAGGAAACACAGTATTATAATGGTTTTGTCACAAAATCAGCTTAAGATATGCAAAATATGAGGTATCTAGAAATCAGTATTCCAACTTATTGCATTCTCTGTAGGCATGAGGATTAACTCTTAGAGATACTGTTCTTTTTTGCTCTGTGTAAGAAGTCATAGCTTGGATGGCTTAAAAAGATGTGTAGGAGGGAGTGGAGAGAAAGTATATGGGGTTTCTGTATTTTATGCTGAGTTTATGGAACACAGAAGACCAAAGGCAAGGTGATGGTATAAGGACATTTCAGTAGGATGTGATTTCTCTCCTAAGACCTTGTTTTGTTTTGCCTTGTTTTACAGTTTGCCCAGCTGGTGTCTGTCTACAAATCTCTGGGTCCGGAGAAGTTCCCTTTGATTGAGCAGACGTTCTATCCAAATCACAAGGAAATGGTATGTGCAAGTTCCAATACTGCATTCATTTACTGTCTCTAAAATAGGAACTGTAAACACACATGATCATTTCTCATTTACTGTCCATTTTAAAAGCTATTTTGGAAGCTCTCAGAGGGCTGAGACTTGGTGAGCACTTGAAAGCATTGTGGTGGTGAACTGAAGATTTTCAGATGTAACAAACATTTCAGCTAATCAGCTTCAGACCTTAAAGAGATTAAATGGCTGTAAAGACGTAGAACAACTACTGAAGTACAATGGGTACTTCTATGGTTTGTTTAAAACTAATTATTTATGATATGTTTGAAGAATTTATCTATGTTGATGTGCCTGTAACTGTAGAACTCTGACCTTACCTAAAATCAGGGTGTTCATGACTTATATCTTCATGTACCTGAGCTGACATTGTTTGATTCCCCGTCCTTTACACATATAAATGCCTTCATTGATGTGGCACTCATGATCTTCACTTATCTTATTTTTTCCTAAAATGAAATTATCCTGCAGGTGTTAGATATTTAGATGGGAGTAGTTACCTTCATCCTTAGTTGTTTCTGAAGATACATTGTAAGAGGGTGCGTTGGTGTGACTGTCTGGCAGGGTGTAAAGAATGTAGTTTGCAACTCGTTGATGAACATGCAGCTGTGATTATTTCTGTGTGCAGGATCCACATAACCCAAAGAAAACATCATGTCTTATGCTGGACACATTTTTTCATTCTTTTTCTATGGTTTCTAAAAAGACATTCTTTCCTGAGTATACCTTTTTCCTAGGGGAAATACCTTGAGCCCTGAGAGAGAGTATTTGCTGATAGAATTAACTTGCATAGGGGCATCAGATATTTTTAGTGTATAATTCTGGTCTTGCCCTTCAGCATCTATTACACAGCTGTGATCCAAGTGCATCAGGTACCATTGTAACATCCTGATAATTATGTAAGATGGCTGTTTAAGGTCCTCAGGCTGTAATTGCTTTGTTTTGAGACTGGCTAGCACTTCACAGTCATAGGTGATGTTTTAGGCTCCCCCAGTTCTCCCCTCTGGTCCCTTTGGACTTCTGACTCAGAGATGTTACTCTTCTTTTGTCATGTATGACACTTAGGAAAAGAGCCATTGCCGCAGGTAAGCATTTGGGAAATTTGCTACACAGAAGTGTTGTGGAGCTGAAGAAGAATGGTTACTAATCGGGAGCAGCAGGGCTAATTATTTTTGTGGATAGTATTTTGGGAATGGAAAGACGTTTTTGTTGATGGATTTGTCAGGAAAAACAACTTCGTAAAGTTTATACTTATGCCTTAGGAATTCATTGGTAACAGGGAAGTAGAACTGCCTCTCTGGTTTTGCAATATGCTTTTTTTTCTTTTTAAATAGTTATACATTTTGTAGCTCCTGTTTTTCTAAGAATGGCCAACATTAAAGCTAAAGCTGTTTCATAATTTCCTGCACAAAAGTAATTGTTCTTCATTATTTTTATCAGCTACTTGTCATTGTCTTATTGGAAAAACAGATCTCTAAATACATTCCTAAGCTGTAATATGTAGGTTGCTCTGAAAGTAATGCCTCCTGTTTATTTCCATGGAAACAGATTCAAAGAGCACAATAACACTGTTTGATAAAGCAAATTATCAGCTACGAAACTCTTTTTCAACATATTCACCACCATTAGCTGGTTTTGCCAACGTCTGCCTCTGATATCATGCCAACATGATAAAATAGGAGGACTTAATTTCAGAGCAGCCCTTGTACATAGGAACAAAGAAAATTTCCTATAGTTTGGGCAAGATTTAATGTTTTGGATTGTAATTTTATTGTAGCATGGTGCTGTAGATCTACCCATTCAATTGCAATCTGCTGCCTCAAACAACTGGATTGAAATTCAGTAATAAAACACCAACTAAAAAATATATGCATGTATATGGCATATTTTGCTTGTTAGCAGAGTATAACAAATATTGGAATGTTTTTTTCCATCCTCCTTCCCTTCGGGTATTTTGTTCCTCTGCATTGCTTATAAATGTCTGAGCTGATGTAATTTGTCTTCTGTTTGAACTTTTGAATGCCAGTACTCTCCACATTTGGGTAATTTTTTACATATTTCTGGATAATGAATATTAATCTAGAGAAAATTATTCTCTTCTTCAGTCTTCTGCTGTCATACATGGTTCAAAGGTGCTGTAATGTCTGTGCTGAAGCTCCTTTGTATGGTTCTTCCTTCTGATGAAATTCTCAAACTTTGTGACTTGAAGAATGGTCAGGCAACATCGTGTCAGGTAGCATTTTGCTTGAGTTTCTAGAATAGGTGGTAAGAGTATCTGGATATCAGAGTTTTCTTAGTTAATGAACTGAAATCCTAGGCTGTTTGAATTTTGTTCTTTTTTTAAACCCTGCTTATTAATGGCAGTTGTGTTTACAGGATTTGGTTTTTACCATTTAATCTTTTGTAGTCCCTCTCGTGCTCATGCATTTGCATCTCATCCCCCAAATCGTACCCTCGAGCTCTCCCTTACATCATTTCAGACCGCTTGGGGGTGGTGGAAAAGCTGCAGATCTCTGTGAACAGAGTTGTTGGCTGAGCATGCCAGTTGTGCTGCTGGTTTTTTGCTTCTTTCACACTCTGGAGATCATTTGTACTGAGTCTTTAGACAGCAATAAAAGGTAAATAAACAAAGATGCCATTCTTTTGTGTAAAACTGGAGCTGCTTTAAAGAAACACTTTTTGACACAGAAACATTCATCTCAAACTGATTAGGGCTGTACAGAATGCTGTGAGGCTTTTTGAACTCATTGCTAGTTGAGTTCAAACTCCTTGCTCCTGCGTTTCCCTCAGTCGTTAGTTCCCTCTACTTCACTACATTCCCACCCCTTATGTTATATCAGGAAAAAAATGGCTTTTTCACCCTCATTGTTGGGCATTTTAATTAAAACTTAGCTCGAACATAGTGTCAAAAAAACAGCAATACTCAAGGGTTTTACTTCCCACCATTCACCTGTACCATTCTCAGACCTTTTCTCTCATCCTAAGTCACGTGAGCCATTTCCAGATTAAAATCGAGCATCGTACCAGGCTGTACGTCTGCTCTGACCTTCCTTACAACACACACACGGTTTCAGGAAGTAGAAATAAAATTTAAAAGCAACCTGCTGCTAATAATGTATCAATGCCACTGCAGTAAAAGATCTCTATAGGAAAATAACCTTCAGAAAGCAGCACTAATCTTTTTCATAATCCTTATCAGTGCTGATTTCCAGGGAAAATAAAATGTCATTCTGAGAGTTCTTTTTATCTTTTCTTGCAATATTTATTTATATGAAGAAAAGAAATCATTTCTTTACCATCCGTTATGGGAAGTTTGGCAAGATTTGTGTTCAGACAGCCAGTAATTTTTCAACACCTCATATTGCATGTTTTTGGCAGATCAAACAAATGCTTTAAAAACTAATTATAACATAGAATTCACATTATAGCTTGTTCATAAATACTGAAAAAAACATTTATGTTTACAATGTATGTGAAGAAGGTAATGGGAGTTTGGTTAGTTCAGTTTAAGGTCTGTTTACTATAAACTGAAATGGAAACAGAACTACGTGGAGTTGAAAAGCAGAAAATATCTGTTTTCTGCAGTGCCATTCAAAATGCACCATTACATCAAAATAGATTTGGAAACAAATGCTGCGCTGTTCGTGTATTGAATATTAATTACCATGTGCTTGGTTCAGACCTTGTATGGTTGTTAAGCTTTTCCAGACTTGTCTAGGAATTGTTTTGATTTGACAGGAAATTATGACTGGTTTTGTTTCTTGATTTTTTTTTAATCTGTCTGTATACTGGTAATATAAATGCAGAGCACTGGCAGTAATTAGCACTGCCAGTGTTGTCTTTGCAATATCAATTACTTTTTGGAAGCAAAGTAGCATTCCTATTTCCTTAAGGTAAGTAGCTGTATGCATATATGTATGCTGATGGCCAAAATTTCTGGATGTTCAGAATGTTTGCAGCATGGTACTTCAGGTGTAACTCCTATGTTAATGGTAGATAATATCTTTCCATAGGGTGAAGTGAAACGTGATAGGGTTTCAACATTGTTTGTTTGTTCTATTTATTTAGTTTTACAATCAGCCAAAATATGAAAGCCCTTATGTAAGTACCATTTACGCTCTCCGGTAAAATAGGTCTTCGCTTTGTGCTTTTCTGTAAGCGTAAATTTAGCCGTAAGAAAAGTAAATAATAATATTCATTCTCACAATTGTCTTCAAAGCTGCTATTGTCTCTCCTTTAAAAATGGACTCATGCAATTGTCAAAATAACAGAAGCACTAGAACAGAGTATGTCACAAAAATCATTTATACAGTTTTTTGCAAGTATACAGTATATATCCAATGTGATACACCTTAGTGCGACAAGTTGTATAAGACATGCTGAATTTTAAGTCCAAAATACACCTTTGTTGAACTGAATGGAATTAGAAATGCCCATACACTAAAGATGTGCATGTGTTCTTTGCAAGTTCATGTCACGATGTTTTTGTGAGGATTCAGTAGCAAACAGACTAAAGGCACTGTTAGGAAAACTGGACTCTTGAGCCAATGGATGGTAACAGCTCTGACTTGATGAAACCATAGGCTGGGAATGTCACAGTGTTTGTGTTACACCTTCAGACAGACCTGAGCTGTCCAACCGAGAGCAGAACTGTCTGCATTTCTTCTGTCACTCTAAATTCCTGTATGAGGAATATGAGAGGGCAATCCTTAGGCAAAATTGGAATGATGTTAAAGAATCCCAATAGAGAAAGTTAGAATAAAATTTAGTCAGAAATGGCAGCTGTTACAGATCCATAACCTTCATGATGGCTCTCATCCAGTTTCTAGAACATGAGCAGCTGGACAACTGTCTGAACTTTGGCATTTACTGAAATAATTTCTTCAGTTTTACCGCTGTGAATTGAGTTACTTTTGTAAACTTAAATATGTGTGAGATTGGCTACTAACTACAGTAATCAATTCTTAAAACACTAAAAAACTAAAAGGCAAACTGTTGGAGCACTGCTCTAGGATAAGTTCATGAGTTACCAAACTCATCATGACATTACGATGGGCGCTCATGAATGGGAAGTCATTAATGTAAATTTAATGTATTATTAAACGTGGTCAAATATTTGAGAGCTTTTAAGAAATCTCTTGCAGTGTAAGTTATTAAACATGTTGTGCATATACTTTTAAATGAGTTTCCTAAGCCAAGGCTTTAACACTGCTAAGTTAAATGGCGTAGCCACATGTTTAGAGAGGCCCTGCCAAGTACTACAGCTGCAGTGACGGTGGACATGAGTTCTGTATGTATATAAGCAGTTGTCACCTGTTATTGTTTGTGGTTCCATAAGATGCTGAAGCATTAGAACATCTGCCTTTACTCTCTCTGGACTAGCTATACCTTGCAGAATATTGAGTCAGATGCAGGGATTTTGATTATCAAGGTTGTGTTTTAACTTAATTATCAATGAATGTTACAACTCTGTAGATAAGGAAACCTGTGACATAAGTAACACACAAAATACAGAGCACAGATTGTTTTAATCACAGAAGTGTTCAACGTTTTTCAAAAGGTAAGGAAAAAATGGGGATTTTTGAATCTTTTATAGCAGATTGTTATAATACTTTACATACACACTGTACAATAATTCTTTTGTCTCAGAAGACTTTCATACAGGAAAAAATACAGTTCTATAAAACATTCCTTAGTTCATCAGAACAATTTGAAATAAAACACAGGGCTCTTTTAGTCTGTAGGTTAACAAAAATAGGGGACAGATTTCTGACCATTCTTATGTTCTCGTACATTCATAATGTTAAAAAAAGGAAACTTGTTATGCCTTGTAGAACACAGAGCAGCATTCTCAGTTTGAGCCCCTCTGTACACAGCATAACTTTAAAGAGTAGCTACCTCCAGGAGATTTGTTCGTCTTCTTGCCTGAGTGCCAATTCCACAGCCTCATACTTTAGCTGTACAGGACAATTTGTTTTTGTTTCTAAGCAACAGATACATTAGACGATAGCAGTTCAAAGCTGTGAGCGTGCAGTGTTTGATGGAATTAGACTCCAAGGCTTTTTAGGAAGTGATCACTTTAAGGTTCGCTGATGTCAATAAACTCTTTCTCTGGGGGAGGGCCACCTCGGTACCAGCTGCAAGTGCCATCGCTTCTCTTGATGCAGGCATAGTGCTTGGCTTGGTGCCCGTGCAGCTTTCTCTCTATCAGCCAGTCTGTCCAGAGGCACTCATTGGGTGCAGTGATCGAGCAGGGCACCATGTAGCAGGTAGTGATCTAAGTGGGAAACAGTACATTGAAGGTTTCTCAAAAAAATATAAACTATATAGTGCATAAGAGCACAGTTCCCACCAGTGAAAAATGCTATTTCTCTAAGGTGAGCTCCACTACTGAAGAGAGTTTTGTTCTGTACTTACTTTGCAGCCACAGCCCATTTGATATCTCTGATTAAGACTCTTCTTTTGAGACAAGGATAAATCATCCCACGGTTCAATGTAATTGCATAAGTGGATGAGAACTTTACCATCATTTAAAATTTGGCCTGCAGCATGGGAAATAAGGAAAATAAACAAGCACATGAAACTGTTTGCTAAACACTGAAATAAATTGAAAAGAAGTTAAAAGTTTCTAACTTATTTGGTGCAATTAGTCATACATCACACTTTTTTCAGTGAATTTAATTAAAACTGTAAGAACTGTTCTCCTGAATAAATGCTCAAGATTTAACAAGGGTATTTCTCAAAAGATGCTGATATTCTGCAAGCAAGGGGTGGATGCAAATGTGGTAGCATGTCGAACTAGCTTACAGGACTCTATAGAAAAACCTGTAGTTACAACACCAAATCTGGCTTGACAGAGGCATGGGTTGTCTCATTAAATGTTTGCATTCATAGGAAAACCAGTACTGCTGTTCTTAAATGAATAACAATGGCATAGTTCCTATTTTCTACAGTTACTGACTTCACCTTCTCCTGATACTGTTGTAAGATTTTCAAGTAAAGGATGGAAAACGTGCGACATTACAGTTTGACTACAGCTTTACACAATTTGTACATTTCATTATTTTGGATTATTAAACAGAATATATATTTTTTTACAAGGGCTTTTTTTTTTTTTTTTTTTGACATTAGAGCAGTTACTTTTGTTTTTGTAGGTACATTGGCTTTGTTGTGTTTTACCTGTCAGAAGGTACTGCTTCTTGTTGTTTGCTTCCAGTTTCACTCCACAGAGTGAGGAGTCAAAAGGGGTATAGACGTACTGGACATCCTTCAGCTTTTCAAATCCTTTAAACATCTGGAAATTGTCAGAAAGTGAAAGTCAGTAGAGGAACACAAACATGGATGAACAGTTGCAAGCAACAACTGAAAGAAGTATTTGGTGCATCTTTTGAAAAAAGAATCTGAAGTCTGAGCTTCTATGAGAAAATACCAACAATTTGACCCCATCTCTACATGAAATGAATTGTCCATTATTTTTAGAAGGATATTAGGACATTTTTTCAATTATTTTTTTAAAATCTGCTTTTTTCTGTGTTTTTAATGGCCCTCTAAAGCTTTCTCTTCACATTATGTTCTACTGGTATCTTCCATTTGAGGGATAACGCAGACACAGCACTTAAACAGGTGCTGCAGTGTGGAATCTTTGAAGATGCAAAAAATTATTGATATATTTACATTGAAAAGTCTTAACTTGCTCAGTGTAACTTCAAGGACATAAAACATGCTCGGGAATGGAGCATTGTTCTTATTCTGTCATTAAAGCATGCTGTTTTTCCATGTCCAGTTGGGATAATTTTGCCCAATGCAACCTTCTCAAATGAACGTTGGAAAATGGCATTTAGCTCATAGAATTTATGTCCTGCAGCACCAAGATGGATAGGTTCAGCGTCAAAGCCCATGCTGTGTTCAGAACTGGCTTGATCTTTTAATGCCTTTATTTAAGCATTATTTCCATAGCTGGAGATGCTGGTTAAGCAGCAGAGAAAATTAGTTCTTTCCAAATGTGAGAGGGCACCATAAGATGCTGATCAATCAGGGTGCCTGTCGTCGCCTGATATGACATAACTGGAACCCCTGCACTCCAGGGCCCTGTTGGGTTATGTCATGCTGTGTGTTGACAGCTGTGGACACTTGCAAGGTTCACAGCTCCCAGGGGCAAGCTCTCCCTGTTGCAGCTGGCGTCACTGGAAAAGACGTTCGTATTACTCAGCTTCTCTCAGGAGATTTACATAGTACAGGGCACAACAAAACACACAGTCATGTTGAATTTTTTTGAAGCCTTATTTATAGAATAAAAAGTCAAAAGTGTTGTCATTGATCTTCCCATTCAAAAATATTTGGTATGAATTTGGAAATAGCAAAAGAAGCAAGCATCCTCCAAAAAAAGCCCATCCAAAACAACAACGACATTAAAAAATACAGTATCCTGCACGGAGCAGCAGTGAAAAGAATAAAAAATGCGTATAATGGTGATGGACAATGTCTGCTTTTATTAGACAGAAGCCAAATGTAAAATCTCAGAAGGATGGCCAGGTGAAGCCACCAGAGCAGGTTGTGTGTGCTGCAGAGACCTGCCTGCTGCTAACACTGAGCTGCGGTCAGAGCCCCGGGCCTTCCTCACTCCCCTAAAAGGGACTTGATTCTTTGGAACTGGAATCCCTTGCCTCTGCTGCACTCAAATGCACCTTATCCAGGGTGTGTCTAGTACAAAGTAACTGCACAGACTGTGCAAGCATCCTGTGAGTCCTCTCCACTGTGAGAATCCTTTGATTGGGCTGCACTGAGTGGTGGGGCACAGCCTGTGTTTCAGTAACACCGCTTGGGCTGAGTTATCTTCAGGGCCATATACAGAAAACACAGATTGATTCAGCTGTCACATGTCTATGTGTATATATACTTAGACGAATCCACAGCAACTAATTTTGGAGATCTGGTCAATATTTAAATGAGAGTTTTGAGTTTCATTGGAGGTGCAGTTTCATATTAGGTGAATAAAACTATATAATAACTAAGGAGCACCATGTAGGTCCATCTGGGTTGTTGGGTTTTGGTTTAGTCTGTGAAATTCCAGCTCTGATTTATCTCTGGTTTTGAGGTAGATATTTCTTAAACCATTTCTTAAGTTTTTAAGTTCTGTTTAATTCAGTAAATCATGTTTGATCTTCTCTATGTATTCCTGAAAGGGGGATGCTTTCTCAGTGTGCAGCCAGGATGGCTTGACTCAGTTCTGCACTGTGATGTGATCCATTTACATTTGATATTCTGGTAGGGCTTTATGGAAAGAAAATAGAGGAATCAGAATAGAAAGATGTGAACTTGGTAACTGGTCTGTGTGGATGCTGGCACTGTCCTGCTGAGGTATGTGACAGATCAGTATGTGGCTATTGCTTTAGGATTTTAGAATCCTTTTTAAAAAGACTTTGTATTACTTGCAGGCTCTCAGGTGTGTTCAAGAAGAATTGCATTCTTCTATCTTCTTTGTTCTCTGAGGCTTGTCAACCATATGAGGGCTTATTTTCTTGGCTTTTAAACTGCATGCATCATTGTGAAGTGTAGATATTGTTGTGTTTAGCTGTCAGCTTCAACATCATCTCATGCTCCCACTGTGCACAGTCCCCACCCTCTTGTAAATGAAGTCAGTTTGATTTTCGGTGGGATTCCATCCATGCAGCTTGTGTGGAACATACTGAGTAATTGCTGATAGCAGTTTTACTTGGTAAAAGGTGTTGGTTTCATGTAGGACATCAATATGCTGGACATTACTACTCTGACAGTATGGGACAAGATGTCACTAATGCCAATAGCATGGTTTTCATGTTTAGATGGCTTCTCAGAGCAAGCATGATTACCCAGTAATAATACTGCTATGAAAACAGATATTCAAACTGCATATAAATCATGTGTTTTCTTCTCACTTCAGTATAATGCTGTAAATGTTATCACAATAAAAGAAAATAAAAGGAATTGAAAATATGTGGCTTCTTAATGTGCCAACCCACATCTATAAAATGAGTAAAACCCATCATTTGAGTATTCATTTTGTTATTTCTGAAAAGGAATAACAAAATCATATTGAATATTTCCGTTCAAAAATATCCATGTTTTAATTCTAAGCCCAATACCTTGGATTTAAAATAACAGGAACATATTTTTTGTAACAGGAGTAGCAGTAACAGTGACACTAACGCTACACGTCAAAAAGCCCAGTGGATAATATAAAAAGAGAAACAACATTTTGCTCAATTTACAGCTGAAATAAAACGTAACCTCTGCAGGTTCTGTGAAAATGACAAATTCTCCATCTCAGGACTATATCACTGGTCTGGAAGAGCTCCACTAAACATAGCTGTGCTTTCTGAGCAGGAGAATGTTGCTGTAAGTTTAGTTTTGCTAGCATTTCTGTAACCTGACATAGCTTTATATCTCACTAAAACCATTAGGAATAATTAAAAAGATAGACCAAGGATATTTTCATAAAGAATGTTGATGAATGTCCCCTTATTGGAGCTGAAAAATGATGGAAAAATCCTATGAGATTCTGAATCATTTTGTTGTTTTGTGCACTCCCACTTTGTGTTTGTTTTCCTAGCAACATTCATACAAACTGATTTTTGTATGGATATCAGAGAAGGAATCCTGTTTCTGCATGCATCTGTATTCCCTTGTGAGAAGACCTTTCTATTTCAGCTGGAAATGCTTCTTCTGTTCAGAGGGTTTGTAGCACACGATCAGAGTCACAGTACCACAATGCAACATAAGTGATCAGGTATTCACCAGGAACAGAAAATAAGTAAAAACAGTGAGTACCACTCATAGATTTAAGTACATTTTCATACAGTTTTGATAAAAACAATTTTGAATAACAATTTTTATAAAAATGTGCTTATTTAGCAAGTAGCTGCTTTGACATTCATGAGTTCTTTTTCTGTTTTTTCAACCCTACTTTAATTAATTCTGTGTAGTTCACCTGTGTCTAACCTGGGAACCAGCTGGATCCTTCTCCAGCTTTAAGCGTTTGCGACTAAATTGTACTCATATACAGAGGTTATCAGTATTGAACTTCAAATTAGCTAAGTGATTCCATGTACCTTTATTTGTTTGATTTCATACCGGATCATTTTGTGGGTATCGAGAGGATCATCGCTGGCAGGAACCACCTTCTCACTGGATATTTTTGCTCTGATCACTGTAATAGAGCAAAAGGTTTAAATGCAAATAAGCATGTACCTGATTTTACAATAGCTAAAATTACATTTTTCTTCAAAAAATGATTTTGGTAGATTTTAGCATTTTTCTTACACTTTAGCTAGAAATAGATTTTAAACCTTGTCACTAGAGCGGGTTAAAGGCTGAAAATAAAAATGGGCTGCTAATGATATAAATTCTTCTGACTTTCTCTGTCAGAAATAAGTTCAATTTCTTAGGCATTTTCTGGTATTTAGGGCCAAAAGTTTTCAAATATCTTAATGCTACCCTTGAGTTAAGAGCAAGGCTGCTGAGTATCGTTATGGCTGCTATGATTCTGGAAATCTGAAATAAGGTACCACTGAGTTTTGACAAAATTGTGCTTCAGAATCTTTGAAAGACCTAAATCCCATAACATTTGATAAATCCCATCACTATAATCAGCTGGCAAAAGAAAGGGAAACTTCCCTTGTTGAAGTAAGTCTATCAATTAGACTTGAAGTTGACACTGAGGCCATGGTAGGCAAGATTAATGCATCAATTTTATTCATGAATCAAGAAGACAACAGTAGTCTTGCATTCAGTTTCCTAAGACCATAGATTTTAGCATTCTGTTAGCATTGTTAATTTCATTAACCTGTATAATTGAATTGCTCCCTTTCTTGACATTTTTCACTTATTTCCTATTCTTTAGACAAAGGATTAAGAAATTTCATGATGGAAGAAATAGTTTGTTCTCCTGTCTGAGTGCCTCATGTATATTGTTTAAAATGTACCAGGAATATTAGGCACAGAGCATTCTAAGAATACAGGATATTACATTGAGGCCAGCATTTTTCTAGGGTCGTCCACTGCACAAAAAAAGTGTTTATAGTCCAATTTTGACCTGGTTCTGGGTGGCTGTTATTGCAGCTCCCCTGCAGATGGACTGCTTGTTAGGACAAACTGTATCTCCATGGAGAGAGAGTGGCACAGCCCTTGGCAATCAGCAGTCTACCTCAACTCTAAATCCACTTCACAGCTGTGCAGAGAGAGATCTGTCCAAGGATGTCTGCATTTTTGAAGGGAGCAGTTGGATTCACTCTCTGTCCCAGTTGAAGATGCCTGTTTATGTGGGTCTCACAGAGCCCAGAAGTTATTCTTCAGTGTGAGAACAACTCCCAGCCTCCCTGAGCCCATTCCAGGGTTTGGTCGAGTGAATCCTCATACTTCTTGTTCACTTGAGAAAAATCAAGCTGACGTAGAGGAAAATCTTTTCCGCCATCAAAATCATGCTCCCTCATCTCCCCCAGCAAATGTATTCAATAAATTAACCTCTAACCGTCATATCTAAATAGAAGGAATTAGAGACCCAGACTGACATTTTCTTTACAGCCAAGTAGAGATCAGTTTCTGATAATAATGGGCAATGGTCATTTCCTCACTTATGAGCAGAGCAAACTAGATGTAGTAGTCAACGTGATGCAGATGCCTGCAGCTTCAAAACTTGAGGCCTCCATCTGCTGGCACAGGGCTCCCTCCACTGAAGCCATTCAGACTCCTTTAGAGCCCTTTAGGCTTACGGGTTGGATTGAAAGGAAGAGAGTTCTTTTAAGAATGAACAGCAAATTCCTCATGTCAAATGGTAAGTGGCAGCATCTCTTTAATCATCTGCAGATGTGTTATGTTCCCACAAATTAACAGGACTTAAGTGCTTTGATGTCATTCCAGATATCAAGTGTTGTGGATTGTTTGCGCTACGCTGCTGGAAAGGTCAAATTAGAATCATGCTTTGTTTTCCTTTACGTTGTTTTCCTTTGCAGCAATACTTCCTAAAGAAAGGTCTTCCCATAGAAGAGTTCATTCAGTGTAGAAGGTAAGGGCTGGGACAGTGGTTAGGAGCTAGCCCCATGGTTTTCTTAATACCACAACGTATTTTATGTGCAGGAAATCTTTCCTTGCATACTCAGTGTAAACATCTGTAGGATCATTAAAACTACTTTTCCCCTTTTGCTTAATATTGAAATATTAGTAATTTTTTTTCTATTAAATTCTTCTCATTACCACCTGACAGAAGCATTATCAATAACAGCTCAAAGAATCTCCACGGACTTATATAAGGCAGAAAGGATGACATTGGGGTTTGTCATTAAGAGATATTTTTGTGGATGCACAGAGGAAAAAAAGATTAAAAAAGAAAGAAAACTATTTTTATGCTGTATGTGTTTCACTCACTTGTTTGTTTAAGAGAAAGCTTCCAGATGGTGGAGGCACACCAAACTGAGATGTATTTTTTTTTAATGACAAGAAAGTTTTAACATTAAAGGTTGTCTAAATCTTTAGTTATTTGGGTTTTGCTTTTCTCCTGAAATCAGATTCAACCACACAGAGATCTTTTGGGGCCTTTTAATCCTTTTATTTTTCCTTTTTTCTGTTCTTTGATTATTATTTTTTTCCAATCAGTCGCCTAGCTGTCTCCTAAAACCTCTGATTCATGTGGTTGCTTCTGTTTTTAACCACAAGCGCTTCCTGATGTGGCATTCTTGGGCCTAGCCATCTCCCCACTCGTGCTTTGGAGGGTGGTTACAGCTTGGGATTGCTCCTGCTCTGTGCTGCCTTTCAGTAAATGGTTTCAACTGCACCATGGCTGGGTTGGCTTCTCCACTTGGCTGGGAACAACCTCTGGACGTTCAGGGCAATAATACCAGTTCATCTGTCAGGCAGTTGTTGGCTTCATATGAGAAATTTGTTGAAATAGGTATGCATAGGTTTCATATTCTAATACCAGTAATTCAATCTGCCTCAGATTTGTTCTGCATTAAAATTGTAGGATGTATTTCAAAAACCATTTGTGCTAGTATTTCGGTAGTAGGAGGCTGTATGTGTGCAGTGCCCTCATATTTTGTAACTCATGGTTCTTCTAAGAAATATAAACCTTTATCTCCATTTTCTAGCTGAAAGCTGTCTCAGGTGACTGAAACGGGGAAATTAATGTGATCAGAGCTATGCAGGGGTCAGTCAGAGCCTCAGAACGGAAATCACAATGGCAGCCATTGGCTCCCACAGTTATGCTGAGTCCGTGCTGTCACGTCACTGCCCCTCTGAGCTGCTCTTATTGGGGTCACAGCACAGTGCAGGTACAGCAGGACAGCATTCTGTTGGCTGAATCAGCTTGACTACTGCACATTTATTATAAGGTATCTGTTAAGAATATTTTATTCCTTCTTTCCTAAATAATAGAGCGTCTCCAAATCGTTTCTACATCAATAAAAGACAATTTTGAACTGTCTAAAGGACAGAACTTACCATAACATCAGATTTGTGTTTAAACAATATAGGTAAACGTGTTGGGGTTTATGTAATACAGAAGTGTTTAAAGTCAAAGTTAGGCGTTAACCATGTCTTTTCTAACCCAGTGTGGTTTCTCTCTGAAATCAGATACAGTAATTATTTACATGTACACTGACCATACCATCACCTCGTGCAATAGGCCTTTTTATGTGCATTCTGTTTGAAATATATTGACCTATAAATAGATAAAATACAAGTAAAAATAAACTACTGCCAAGAAGAGTGTAAATTCTGAAGATGGGCAGATATGGAGGCAGACACGTGGAGCTTTGAAAACTCTTTTGTCATCTCATTGGTCTCTAAGAACACTGCAGCTGAACTCCCTGAACAAAGTTATTGAGGGTGTTAAGATCACGGTAATACGAGAAACACAGACTGGTGTTGAGTTGTTCTATTTAGGTTGGGTCTAGTTCAGTATTTTTGTTTCTGTGGTGTGATTTCTAGAAGACTGAAATATTATTCTTCTGATAAAAAACCTTTTTATAAAGGTGATTGGAATAGCAGTAGACATACTTTCTTTAATGATAAAAATCTCCACTGAATGAGAGAATGTGCAGCCACACCGTTCTCAGATGTGATAGGACAAGGGACAACTGAGACGAGCTGCAACCTGAAAAACTGCAGTTTGGAAAAAATAGGGAAAAAAAATCACAATGAGATGCAGAAAGGGTTGTTGAGACAGGCTGAAGTACAAAATATAGCTTACAGTAAAAGTTAATTTACAAGGAAAAGAAGAGGAGAGAGAGGTGGGTGGAGAGAAAGGCAAAGGGAGAGGGAATAGAAGCGTTCTGCCCTGCAGGCAGCCCAGGCTGAGACACACATCCTGCTTGGGCATCCAGTGCAGCCAGCAGTCCCTCCTCTAATACTTTTGTACTTTTAATTACGTATAGTAAATATGTAGTTTTCATCAGGACCTGCTTGTAGTCCTTCCTGCTTGGTACTTTTGCGATATTGATATAATGATACCGTTAGCACTGGCTGGAGCAGATGTTGCACGCTGGTTGGAGATTCATGTATTGGTGTCATTGCATGATGCCTCTGTAAGTGGCTGTTACCTACTCTGTTGTTCACTGCTTTGTTCTAAGTTAATCTGTGCAATATAATGGGTAAGGAGAAAGTGCAAGTCTTGTGCTCTTTGCAATGTCTTCTATAAGAATGTCTTACCAGGAGTAGCAGGGTTCACAGGTGCAAGGCCAAAGGAGTGACAGCGTGAGCCCAGAGCAACAGCTTGAGAAGGGGAAAATGCTGCCACAGCTGCTGAGGTGAAAGTGCAGATGGAAGTCAGGCTGCAGAGCTGCAAAGGTTGGGCACTGCAGAGGCTGAGGGCCCTCAGGCACTGTGCAGCAGAAGTTAACAGCACTGGAACAGGTTGCCCAGTGATGCTGTGGGCTCTCCATCCTTGGAGATGTTCTAAATTCAGCTGGACAAGGCCATGAACAAATTGAGTTGGATCTGCTTTGAGCAGGAGGGTGGAGTAGATGACCTCTACAGCTCCCTCCCAAACTCAATTGTTTTATGTTTAGAAGTGCTGGTAAACTGAGTGTTCCACTAAGAGCGCTCTCGTACCTAAGATAGTAAAAGCTTTTCTAACTCCTGCTGAACTTTTTGTTTCTAAGAATTGAAAAACAGTTACAGATCATTGTTACAATGCATGCATCCAATTTGAAATATTAACGGCACTGGAATTTTCATTATGTCAGTGACAAAATGACAGAACACCTCATGAATGTGTTTTTGCTTAGAGCTCAAAGCAAAACTCCAGTGTTCCAGTCCCTCAGCAGTAGGTAGGTTATGAGTAGAAGGACTAAACTTTCTAGGCTGGGATGCCTGAAGTGCTTTTTGTAAAAATCAGGGCTAAATCCTGTCACTTAGACTTGCAGGAGAGTTCAGGTCCATCAACAAAGTGTGATCCTGCATGCAGAGGAAGCCACATTGCTGGCTCCATCCCAGCTTAAAACACAGCTCAGTACAGAATATGGCAGTGTTCCTACTGGTCTTGGATTTATACACACACTGAAAATATTCATCAAACAAACATTCAGGAAAACAGAGTCAAAGTTTTGTTTGAAACTGTCAAGGTCAAGTTTCTAGATCCCGAGATCTAAAATAGTTGCGGAGTAAACCAGGAAACAACAGAGATGAATCTGGGCTTTGCAGGTCACATAGGTCTGCTATGTGAAATGGCTTCTGTTGCTCTGATGATACACTTGTGTTACTTCCAGTGCACCTCTTCCTCCTTGCTGAGACCTCTGTTTCTCGTTTTGACTGGAGGGACATGGGGAGGGCTTCTTACCAAACATCAGTAAAGTTAGGTTTTGTATTTACGCTCTTTTTGTAACCACCACTCTGAAATGGGGGCTATCTTCCTGCTTAGTTGGGTATGTCTGCTAGCAAACATTTGCAACCAGAGCACAGGTGTATCTCTTCAGGGCATTACCCNAAAAAAAAAAAAAGGTGGTTTATTAACACCCTGTCGCTCTTCCTGTGTGAGTGATCAGCACAGTCCAGGACCACCTCCTTCCTGTAGCATACTCAAATACTTTGTATTCTGGAGGAGGAGGCAGGCAGATCCGGTGATTTGCCATCTTCAGTTTTGGGGGTGAGTTAATTCAGCAGATTTAATGTATGAGGCTGGAGAGAAGAGGAAGCTTGAAATCACAGAAGGGGCTGTAATTTATTCCTTCCTATAACCAAGTTGCTGCTCTAGGTGGAGTTTTTACGTACAGAGTAGTCTGGACAGCAAACAGTCACAGGTCAGAGTTGCTCCCAGTTTAAGTCAGGCATGTATCTAACATATTGGCAAGTTAAGCTGTCATAGCTTGAGAGGAACCCAAGAAGGCAGTTTTGAATGCTTGGGTTCCATGAGTACAGAGACATGACAAAACAATTATATATATTCTTTACATTGGAAACCAGACATCTGATATGCTTAACATTTTTGCAGAGAGGGAAACAAGTCAGTACGAAGCAGAATAATCTTAACCTCAAAAAGGAAGAGGAAATCTGCACAGAATTTGTCCCAACAGATGAAAATTGATGAATCCACCTTAAAACAATACTGTACAGGATGTGCTTGGATAGAGGGAGAGATGGTTTGTGGAAGAGGCTGTCGAAGTCTTACCACACATTTCAAAGCAACGTCCCAGCTGCACAGCATTGCCACTTTCCCAATGCAACTCTGCCATTTTTTAACCAAATATGATTGACTTGTTGCATTTGCTTATTGTAAAGCTTTGAGTTTCACCAATGAAGAAAGCAAATGAACTTGCCTAAATATTCATATATCTGTGTATAGAGAAGATTATAATTTCTCAAAATACATATAGAAGGAAAGAAGTGTTATCAATACAAAAGGAGCATTATAACTTTGTTTTAAACTTGGAAGTATTGCTAATGCTGACAAAAGAAGGCAATTCATCTGAAAAAAGACAAATTGTTGATTGATTGGCATTAAAATAATGTTTTAAAATAAGTAACTAAATACCTACTATAGTTTTACAGGTAGTCTGTTATTTTTAAAGCAGATTGTTTTAGAGATTTAGAAATAATTTTAAGGGAATTAAGATTATTTCCTTTGCGTTGTCTTTCAGTTTTTGATTTTTATGTGCTGGCTTCCAGAAGAATGATGGTAATGCTTTCAGTTATTAAATACAGTAGATGTGTCTGTTCCATATACAGGCAACCGAGCGCTCACATCCCCTTCATACAGTAATAGAATGTAAGTTTCCATAGATATGGTCAGCGTTGTGGAAATATTTGTGTTTACATATGTTAGTTGGAGCAGGGATCATGTCTGCTGCTTTTTAATGAACCAAAGTAATGAGGAATGCTATTCAGTGCCAGCATCGTGAGCATAATGGTATGGTTTATTATGTTGCCCTTATCCTGAGATGTTTAAGGCCTTTTCAAAGCAAGTCCTTTAACAACAAATATTCTGGTTTCTTGGTTCATGCTGAAGGCTTTGCCAAACGTAGTCTCGAAAAAGTGCCGTTATTTTTATCCATTTATAATTTTCTTCATTTCTCTCTCCTCTGAGCCCAAGAAAGAATCTGCTTGTGCTGACTTCATTTCACATATTTTCAGTTGAGATGGCCTGTGCTGTATGCAAAAAGGACTGTACTGTGTTTTCCAAAACAATCTTTTATTGCTTCTGTTATTTGCTTTTCAACTTGGAGGCACGTGAATCCTTATCTACAATAACTGGCCTGAGTTAAATTCAAAGGCACCTTGCACTTTTGCAGATTGACTCAGATTTGTGATCTTTCAGAATTGGGTTAAGTTTACTGAAGCACTGGAAGTTCTTTGTCTTTTGTTCATGTACTAACCTTTAACTTCTTCAAAGAAGAATCTGGCAGCCATGTGGTCAAGGTTCTGTCTTTTTAATGCAAAATATATCTATTTCACTGTGTTTTTCTATTTTTACATGTTTTTATGGTTTGTGCTGGCCATGATTTCCTCTATGTCGTGTGATTCCAGTAAGCTTGAGACCACTTCTGCCATAGTCGTACAAACGCTTTACTCTCAATTGCTTTTTTTTTTTTAAATTAATCTAAACTTGTTGGCCACTGTCATCACCTCTGAAAATGAGTTTCACAGTATTCTTGTATTTTTTTCTTCCTGTACTGAAGACTGTAGATCATAGGTTGGAGGGAATAGAAGTTGAGTCTGATCTGGATGAAAACGGATATATTTTTGTCAAAATGGTTCACATAGTGTTGATGGGAGATCAAAGATGACTCCTAGATTACAACACTAGTGCTACCAAACCAGTGACAGTGATACCTGTTTGAGATGTCACAGTACCCCACCTCGAGAATATAGCATAACAAATCTGATGGTTTCTGATGTTGTCATTGACAAACAGTGTATGTTCCACTCAGTTTTTGGTTTTGATGCTTGCGACGTAAAGGAGACTGCAACCGTTCTTTTGCAGTGTTGATTTCTGAATTATTATGCAAGCTTTTAATTGTTCCAGACCTCAATGGAGAGAGAGAGAATTACCTCAGGATATCTGCTGAGATGCTGGTTCACCTTTATTCTTTCGGGAGTGGAAACCTGATGTTAAATTCCTCTACCTTCTGTTCTGAGAACCAAGCACAGTGCTCTTGAATAAACTTTAGAAAGCTGAAAAAGAGCAAATGTGTGTAGCAAACAGCTTCTCTATAGATGTAAATTTCAGCTAGACTGATCAGCAAGCTGCAGTTTCATTTCCAAACTGTGACCTCATTCCGATTTTCGAAGCTGTTGTACCAGTTCAGCTCTAGGGATAAAGAAAGTGCTGCAGCAGCAAAACTTGTCCAATACTGGGTGAAACTCAAAAAATCTTTTCCTCTGTTTGCAGGATGGACTTATTAAATGTAAGTCTGCGTTGTTAATATTCACTCTTCCTCCACAATTCCTAGAGTGAAAGCCAAGGCATCTGTATTTCAGAAGGTGTGTGTAAGTTAGGATGTGGATGGAACCTTTTCCTGCTTTGTGTTTCAGTTTTCTGATATTCCATCAATAACTGTTCACAACCATCTGTAAAATAATTGAATCAGTTGCACCGTAATCAACTGAGCCACACTTTTTGAACATCACAAGAAAAGAAATAGTGGAACTTGATGGACAGATCGGGCACAAGGGCTTTGGATCTGTACCACAGAGCTTGTTGGAGAACATAACTACAGCAGTCTTTTATCCTTTTTTCTATGGAAAGCGGCATCTAGAAGAGCATTGCCTAGTTTTGATTGTGCTTCCACTTCCATGGGGAAGGTAACAGTGGTGAGATAAGTTTTATCTGAACTGAAAAAATCAAACCCTTCTACTCAAATGTTATTACTTGACCTGAAAGAACTCCAGGGAGTTTCGGGAAAGAGAAGTTTAATTTAAAACTCAAGAACTGAGCCAAACCTAAGTTCTATTAACCCAATGTAAAATAGAAGGCAAGGAGAAAAAGAAAAGATGATGGGTATACCCGCGCATTGCACATTTGAAGACAAAGATCAGAAAAGTATTTGAAAAAGTTTAATGTTGTTAATCATTATGGGTTCTTCTCACCAATCATACTGCTGCTGTGCAAATGTTCTGGTTACAGAGCATAACATTCTTTTCTAGATGATGAACTGTAATTTTATTAATATCATTCATTGTTATTTATAATATTTTTATTCCAAAAAAAAAAAAATACAGCATTCCAAAATTCACCTTCTTAAAAAAATATCTACGAAGTCTGTAGAGCAGCTCCAAGGGATCGTTTCATCACCGTTTCAGATAGATATCAATTTGCACCAATGATCCACTTTTTCCAACATAAATGCTTTGCAGGCTTTGATTACTCTTTTGTGTTTTATTAATGGTTGTGCTACTCTGCATCTAAAATGCATTTCTGCTGGAAGCTTTCAGAATTCAGCAGGCCTGTATTTCGAGCTCATTAGGACTTTCTGGTAGGTCAGGACTTTGTGGGTCTCCACGTGTTTTTGGCTTGGGATGCAAAAATTCCTTGTGTTGAGGGGAAGAGTTGATTTAGTTTGGCTTCCTTGTTAAACCAGCTTATGCAGTCCTTTTATTATCAGAATACATTCAATTTGTACGAGTGAGGTTTTAAAATCTAGTTTTTATAAACTTTCAAATGGAAGAGGTGAGGTTTTTTTTCTAACAGATGTGCACTATTCTTTTTACCGATATATTACACAAAAAATAGCATGATTTCCTAATGTTGTTCAAGGTCAGTTTTATTTTTCTGCGCTGTTTTTACAGCTGCTACTCATGTTACCAGAAATATTTCTCCCTACTTCACAAGCCTCAAATACCACATCATTTGACTAGTAATCAACATCTGCCTAATTTCAGCTGAAGAATAACACTCCCTTTATGCTCTAAAGTCTGTAGAACAACATACATAATGTTATTGTAGATTTCCATTCATGGCTGCATACCTCTTCCTCCATGCGGAAGAAACCCCGTATTGTTGAAATGCTTTTTAATGAGAAAGTTAGGGATTAAAATTGGTAGATTAATAGGATTAAGAATTTGGCAGTCTTTCATGTTCTGTTTTATATTATTTAATCTTTGTTCCTAAGCTCGTGTTTTGTTTTCCACACAGTGTATGCAGAATGGTTTTGAAATCATGGGTTTTGTTTTCTTACCCCTGTAATGTGTGATTTCAAATAAAGTAACAGCTGCTGGATGATCCTGTCTCACACTTACATTCAGCAATAAGTCACTGTTACCAAGTTACTTTTAAATCAGAGAACTGCAGTAATTTTGAGATTTCCTCTTACTACAAAATACTCACTTAGCTCAGTTGTGTTTTTTCCCCAAACATAAATTATTTTATAGCTGTCACTTGTGTTCTAATTGACAAGAGTGATGCAATCAGTAGATATGTCTCTAAAAATTCTGTCCCCTTGTTCACTATTTCATGATGCCCCCTCATTTACAGCCACAACTTCTAAGGAATGCTGCCATGAAAATGTTCAATGAGCAAAGGAGAGGAGAGTGACAGCATTTTTCCAGACTGAGCCCCCGTGTTCGTGGCAGGATTCTGAAAATCAGTATTTACAGCAGATTGGAAATTATTTCTTAATGTTGCATGATATTGGCAATGCAGTCTTACACTGTGAATTGAAAGTGAGTTAGGAAAGCAGCTAGACTGGAATTCTGAACTGAGTTCTCAAACTGTTTGCTCCTGTCTTAAAACCTGAAGTAGATACAGGGTAATTTGTAGCTTATTCTATTAGTAGTTCTTACTTCCAAACAGAAAATTCTTTACTGTAGGAAGCTTCACTAATGTTCTGCTAAATGTTGTTTGCAAATGGAAGGAAGTGGGTAAGTAG
This sequence comes from Penelope pileata, assembly GCA_013396635.1. NCBI lineage: Eukaryota > Metazoa > Chordata > Aves > Galliformes > Cracidae > Penelope > Penelope pileata. The sequence continues at coordinate 387,906 of WBMW01003833.1, read as the reverse complement.
TGTCACTTGTCCTCACCTGTGGGGCATTCAGAAAGAATTGGCCTGTTTCAGCCTGGGCAAACCTAACGTGTGGGTTCAGGCACAGTGATTATTCAGTGGTTGATGTAATAAAACTCTTTCAATGGTGTTAATACAAATAGCCTCACAACGTCTTTTTTTTCTCTAATACTTCTTACAAGAAACATGCTCAGGTGCTTTGCTTCTCTTGTTATTTTTATGTGCATTTTCTCAGGGAGGAAAGATAATTAGGACAGAAAAAATCCAGTACATTATTTCTGGAAACAAACTCTCAATTTCTGGAACAGAAATCCAGCTTTCATTTTTCCGTGTTTGCTAATCCTTTTCAGTCAGAGACAGGTTACTCTAGAAATATACCTATGCGTTATTGTCACTGATTTCTGCTCCAGAGGCGGGACACTGCTAGGAGGCAAATAAGGTCTGCCTCCATTTGGCAGGACAATAGTATAAAAGCAGATCACATACTCCGAGTACTATAATCTTTCCATGCTTTGGAGAAGTCTGAAAGTCTTGAGACAACTCCAAGATGCAAACTCTGTGAAGCCTGTGTCTGACAGCGGGGTGTCTGGAAGCACGGCCTCTGCCCCAGGGATCCCGCCAGGCTCTGCTAATACCCTTCTGAAGCAAGGCCGTGTTGCCCATTCTCAGGCAGTGATTTCAAGAGTTGGGATTTGAGTGGCCGTAGAAAGTGGGATTGTTCAGTCTGGAGCAGAGGTGGCTCAGGGGAGACCTCATCACTCCCTACAGCCCCTGACAGGAGGTTGTGGCGAGCTGGATTCAGCCTCTGCTCCTGTGTAACAGTGATAGGAAGAGAGGTGACAGCCTCACGTTGTGCCTGGGGAGGTTTGGGTTGGATATTGGGAAAATTTCTTCTCTGAAAGAGTGGTCAGGCATTGGAATGGGCTGCCCGGGGAGGTGGTGGGGTCACCGTCCCTGGAGGTGTTCAGGACCTGTGTGGATGTGGCACTGGGGGACGTGGCTCAGTGGTGGAGGTGGGGACGGGCCGATGGTTGGGCCTGGTGACCTTAGAGGTCTTTTCCAACCTCAGTGATACTATGATTCTATTCTGTGATTTTTATGGGACTCTGATGTGTCTCTGTCTTCAGAGGTCTTTTGTTATGTGATGTAGTTATTACCGTTTATGTGAATGTTGTAGTCCTAAACACAAAGATACTTACACAGTTACTTAATTTTGAGTCACACTGCTCACAGCAGGTAGACTATGAGATTAAGAGCATGGTGTGAGCATGTAACAGTAAGAATAAAAGTCTAATGTCATTGTTAGCCGTTTTCCCATTAACTTGGAAGAAGTACTGTGCATTTCTAATACCTTTTCCAAAGCTGATTCTCCCCATCAGGCAGTTACTTTCCACTCTAATATTGCACAAATTAAACCATTCCAGTACAAAACTAAATATTATATTGCAGTGAGGTAAATTGAAGGGCACTGAACCATGAACATTTCATTTAATATGAAATTCAATAACATAGAAATTACATCTTGTAATTTTTCCCCAGACTAACTGACTTTGAAAAATTAATTCTGCTGTATTTAGATATTTTAACTTTTATTTTTAAATGTAATTAAAATTTAATATATCATCTGGCACATTTTTACAATGACTGCTTGCAGTGATCTTATGAGATTTTAGAAGGCTGAAAAGGCTGCCAAGCTTCAGCTGTAAAGCTTCCATCATGTTCTGAAATGTGCTCCTCTTCTCTGAAGCTATATAATATATTTATTTGTACTTAAGATCTCTTGGTCATTTCTGTTGCAGTGTGGTGCCAATATTCAATATATATACTGTTTTTAATAAATTTTCAAGAGGAAACAACCATAAGATAGTTGAAATCAGAAAGTAGATATCATCTTCAAAGGTAGGGTACTGGTGTGACATATCTTGGAAGTGTAAAGTGTTCACTTGTTTGTCCTATTATCCAGGAAATTACCTTGCTTTTGCTTAGGGAAGGGGAACAGGTTGAATTAAAAATGACTGACTTCAGAAAGGCATTAGTCCTCTCTGTGTATGCTCCTCTCCTGGTTGTGTAATTTCATGTGAACGTTGGTTTAGAAATGAGTCCAGGAATTACTGAAGTCAGTGGCAACAGGGAAATCTTGACACCATCTGATCAGCTCAATTTCATTCATGGTTTCTCTCCAACAATTCAGAGGACATTTCTTGTATCATCTTGAAACTATGGTGCCTCACTGCTGAATCTGAAAACTGAAACAGCCCATCCTTACTTTGTGTCATTTCCATAAAGAAACTCCTGATTCTTGGTGGGGAGTGTATTTAGCACCTACAATTAGTAGTGCCGTACATGGGATTGCTATGTAATAAACCTCCCACCTCCATTTCAGACTGAAGTCCTGTGGAGAAGTATGTGTTCATTTGAGGTGTAAAGGCATTCAGCACATCTTAGGAGGACCTGAGAACCATTCGACACGAGAGGAACGTCTCCCTTTTCCTAATGAAAGGTGTATGACTTCATGGCACTAGGCACTTCCTACTGATGAGGATTTTCCTTTCTCTGAACTGGAATGTAAGACTACTGAGAAGTTCATGAGAATTGCTCAGATTTGTACAAAATGACACCTTAAGACTAAGGAGGAGGATGAACCAAATAACGCATAAATAACCAGCATAATGCTCATGGTTTCCTGTCGGGATCTTCAGTCCCACCATTACTGTTCTTCCTGTTGTGTACAGCCATGAACACCTGCAGTGCTCTTCACTCGTTTGCTGTCTGTGTTTTAGCCAGCACCAGAAGCACTCTTAGTTTATGTCTGTCGGAAATCCTATTATTTCTGTCAAGTTACTTGGGTTCTGTGGTAGCTGTTGAGTATTTGTAAGGAATGTAACACCACAAAAGCCTCCTGATGTGAGAAGACAAAGTGGCACAGTACTAATCATTTGAGCAAAAGTGAAAAGAGCTTGCCCAGACTTAATTTATTTCTTTGCTTATGTTTTTTCTTGAGTATCTCATAAATACTGAGGTTTCTGACTGGCTTCGGACACTCATTTACTGGCTCAGTCTATGGATTCCATCCCCTCCGCTTCAACTTTCACTCCATGTAAATCACAAGAGATCCTAAAGGAAACTTTAGAAGTTACAGATATATGGTGAAACAGAAATCATGCAGTAACTGAAGTACTTGTCATGCTTGGTAACCCTAGGAGCATGACTGAGGCTTTGTCCCAGGCTTTACTTATGTGGAACTTAGAGGCATGGCATGGTTTCTTGCTTTAAATACGTGATAGGTTTTTATTCTGCAAGGAAGTACTTGAATGTGTTTGTGGGTACACAGAAGCATGAACAAAATAACTGAAAAAGACTGAATAGTCTCAGTAAAGAGCTGGATTGATACTCAGCTGCCATAGATTCTGGTAGCTGGAGAGCTGATGCCTTTGTTTATTGATATTTTGGAAGTACAAGTTTTAAACTTTTTAAATCTTGGGAAGTTTATATATTTCTGTAAGTATAAAATGTTTATGCTATTATTAGGAGAGGTTTGAGATACTGCATGGTATACTTAATAGCATGGCCATTCCCCTGTAAGAACCAACTGGTGCGAAGGATGCAGGTGTGGCTTCAGAGCTGCTTTGCTTGAAGGGAAGCTGAGCTGCAGAGGCACAGCCCTGGTTCCCCCGGGATGGTGCTGTGGGGGAGGACTCCAGCCTTGTGCTGCCCACTTCCCCAGGGCAGCCCCAGCCCTGGCACACATGGAGAAGAGCTGCCTTTGCCAAACTGGTGAGTGGAGCTTTCTCTCACACAGGGCAAACACTCCAGTGGTCTTCTCCAGCTCCTTTAAAGTCGTTTTGGTCTGCTGATGTGAGGTATTGTGTCCAAAACAAACCAAATAATTCATCCATAAATGCTTAGAGCAGGTTTTAAGTGTGCATACATGCAAATGCATATATATGTGTATCTAAAAATATATGTACACATTTCATATTTATAGGAACAAATTTCTCCATCTGTATAACATTTGGTAACATACAGAAATGCTATTTTAAAATGATGGATAATAAACAAAGGGATCTGTGGTATAAACATTCCTTAGGTGAAAGGTGCAATTTACTTAAAAAAGAACACTTGTGTAAGTGAGAGCCTGAGAACCAAGTCCAAATATAGTTTTTTCACAATCTTCTATTTAGACATGATTAAAAGTAGCATATATCTATCATTTATAAAAAGTATCTAAGGGACCTTGTTAGAATGACCAGAATGGATTGCCTGAAGTATGCAGCAAATATGCTGAGTTTCCTCTATGCTGTGAAATTATTTATTTAGAAAAATCTCCAAGTAAATCTGTTGAAAAACTTCCTTCCTTATGTCTAGGGATGCAGCAGATTCCTCTCATTAAGTGTTTGTGTATACAGTGAACCTTCTGGTAGTACAACTTTATTTTCTTTCACACCTGAACCCCAAGTTTGCAGTGCACGGTGTAGGTAACTTAATGAGAAAGACTGCTTAACACAGCCAGATTAAAAAACAATTTAACTGATGGCCACAAATAGAGCTTAGAGTTTGTCATGGCTACAAAGATTTTCTGTCAGGGTATAAAAGCAATTAATCAGTATGCAGAAGGTATTGCCTGCCCCATAGAGATGCTAATTTTGTGACACTTTGGAAACTCATGTTCTACATTTACTGTTCACACTAGATGGAAGCTAACCAGCCTCAGCTTGAGCTAATGAAATCAAAAGACTGCAAAATGTCACATTTTCCTATCCCCGTGCAGTCTAATTTTGAGATCTTTAGTTTCTTTCTGTAAGTATTTTGACAGCCACAGCATTGACTGAATATCATGAAATACAGCCATCCTAAAGACTGGAAGTCGTATTTATGTAGAAGCCCTGCAGCCAGTTTGTCTGCGTGAAATAAAGGGCATACCAGTTTGCTGCTCAAGTACTTTTGGAAAATAACAACAAAAACAAAATAAGATATTGTAACGTAGCAGAACAAAGATCAAATGTTTCAACATGTTGTTATGGGGACTTGCTGCAACAACTGTCTGGATGCACAGTTTGCACACAGTCAGTCAATGTGTATTTGGATGGGACAGTGCATTACAGCAGGCATCGAAAAGTTCTGTTCTTCCTTCTTCCCTGCTTACTCTAAGTTAGGAGCTAACATAGAAGTTGTTTCTATTACCAAAAAAAAAAAAAAAAAAGTGCTAAATAATGCAGTAATTTCAACAGTTTGTAACTACAAAATGTTCTGGAAGAAAAAAACAAGAAAAGCAGAACAGCTCCGAGCACTTTTTCCCCCCACAGCCATACGTCTACAAGGAATGTCTGCAGTCGTTTTCTTTTAAAACCCTCTCGGTCGGAGCCACCTGGTTACCCCCCCCCCCCCAGCGGTACCAGAGCAGCGGTTCGATAGCCCCGCGCGAGGCAGGGACTCACCCAGGGCCGAGTCGCAGATGAGCTGCTGCGGGTGCGCGGGGGCACAGCTGCACGCCTGCACCAGCTCCTGGATGCGGTGGGTCAGCAGCAGCAGCGCCGGGAGCAGCACGGTGCTGAGCGCGGGATTCATGCTGCCTGCGGCACCGCGAATCGCTCCGCCAGGAGAAAGCGCTTCCTCGCTGTTGGTTTGATGTCTCAGCTTCCTACGAACTGATTTCTTCCGCGTGTTCGATGTCAGCAGACTCGGGTGGTTTGGAAAAGCCCTCTAATGCTCGGTCTGAGCATACGCTTATGTTAACTGACTTCTAATTTCCCTGACATAGGAACCTCTTATTTATGGCCCAGACGCTAACTCGTAACTCCGCCTTCCTTTAAGGAAAAAGCACATCATTGGTGAAAGTTACGGTGCCAGAAGCGAGGTTACCTTAGGAAGCATTGCTGCACTGCTGCTGGCAGTCAGCACAGCTGTAGTGACCAGAAGCCTTTACAGAAAGGTCTTCTGCAAGTATCTGCAGTTGATGATGTGATCTTTTGCGGAACAAAATTTTTTTTTTTATAAAGTTTTCTTCCAGTTTGAATTTTAAAATAGTTCTGCTACCTTCTCAATTTTCATCAAGTAAACACAGCTGTCCTTCTTTAACCCCCGTTGTCATTTGCAGCCCCTGCTCTTCCCCTGCACTTCTGTGCGTTTTCTTGAGATGACATCCCCGCGTGCAGGCTGGACAGAACTTCATCCATGGAAAGGAAATGTTTCAGTGCTCTACTTGTAGGACTAGAACAATTGGTAGTTACAGAGAATAACTAAAAATAAAAGATGCAATAAAATGCATTTTTAATTATTTTATCAAATATTTAATTCACATTTACTGCATGTTGGAGGCATAGCTCTTTCTCTCTATTCATTTTTAATGCAAGTCCTGATCAACACGGATCTGTGTCTGCATTTTCTGGCTCATGGTATACATGGAACACAGACATACGCCAAAGTTTGGAAATCTTTTTTCAATTTCAGATCCTTTGTTGCTATAGGAGTCTGAATATGTGTTATGAACTAGTTTGTGTGTTATTACCTAGTTGTCTCATGAGGGAGCGAGGTAAGATTTGATTAGAGAGTAATAAAAGATACAGGTTGTGATGGAGGACAGAACTTAAGGGATTGCGTTTTTTGTCACAATTCACGCTTGAGAACTGGAAACTCAGCAACGTAATTTGAACCATTTTATTCACGATCCATGAAAATCGATTTTGTCAAGATTTAGGTTCACATGAAGTGGTTTATTATCTTTATACAGAAGTGTACATGTTCCACAGCAGCAGCTTTATTTTATTGTTAAACAGTAAGAGGACAGTTTTGCAGCTAATAGTTGCTTTGGTTCTTCTTTTTCTTCAATCTTCCACAGGGAGACACTCAATTTAAAAAATGAATACTCAGAATTATTAGAATTGGGTCTTATTTTGCGATCTGAGATCCAAAGTGAGCTGGGGATGTTTTACATGATGTTCTGACTTAGTTCAAGTAGTCATGCTTTGATTTTTTATTTTTTCAGTCTGAAGTTTTGGCTTCAAATCATAAGGATAGATCCAAGTGCAGGTCTAAGACTTGAAAATCATTTAGATCTGTTAACATCTCCATTCTTACCTAGAGGAAACTTATTTTTGGGGAAGGTTTTTGTGTGAGTAAAAAGATGTGAGGTTGAAACCTTACCAAGGAAGTTCAGGCTAAAAGAGAACAACCCAAGGAGGTGTTTTAATGTTGTCTGTGATCTGTGGTCAGCAGCTTTGGGGCTATGGACTTCCAGGTCTCACTTGGCAGTAGGACCGGAAAGTGATTAAGGAATTAATTGAGAGCCATTGATGGGTTTCCAGTTAAGATCACATGCCTGCTGCTACAGACGATCTAAATAGACCATTTTGATTACTGCTGCAGTTAAATTCAAACGATGTATGAATATGCTGGGCAAACGGCCTTCTCTTACATTGAGAATGCAGTTCTACCTACTGGGCGGTTAACTAAGGCATGTTTGGCATGAGGTTGTCCAGAATAGCACATAAAACTAACACACCTTGCATGTTTTGAAGAGTGAAATCTAGCACAATCAAAGTAATTGTACTATCAAGCTAAAAATATTATCCTTGTAAAATAAAAATAATTGTGGTAAGTTAAAAATTAATTCACAACTGCCTATAGGCGTAGTTGAGAATTAAATACGTTCAACTGGATGTGTGAGATGTAAACATGCTAGGACTAAATTTCATATGGTAATTGTACAAGTGCCATAAAAACACATTTATTGTGATCCTGTATAGTATTGCCTGCAGCTGTTCTTGGAACAATCCTATTAGATTTTTAAGAGTCTTTCAAAGCCATTTGTGCATCGGCGGAATGCCTGGAGTATGGTTACACTTAGAGAAGCAAACAGCTATTGAAGAGGCTCTTACTCAAGAAATATATTCACTGTTGGTCTCTCTAGACCTAGCCAAACATTGTAAGAGAGAGGCTTGGAATATGCTATCAACAACAAGAGCTTCCAGTGATAATGTGGACTTGTGGCTGTAAGGTTTCTGACCCCTGGCATGGAACAGCTGGTCACCACCACAGCAGTGAACATGTACAGCAGCCAGCCCTGGGGCACGGGGTCTTGCCCATCCAAAACTGGGACTTCTCATGCAGTTAATGCAACTAGCGAGCAGTTCCTTGGTAGGCTCATCTCTCAGTTCTTCATGGCAACATTGATAAAATGTTATTAAAATTTTAAAGGGAAACAACTTCTGAAACCTCAACAATGCTATTTTCTGAGAAAATTTCGTTCTTGAACAAGAAGTTTTGTCAACTATTTTTTAATTCCAAAACCACAGCAAGGTAGCTGAGGTATCCTTGATTCTTTCCTTCCTGATGCATAACCTATCTGATGTTCACCTTGACAATTCACCTTGTCCATGGCAATAAATTTAAAACAACCTTCTGTAGGTAAGCTGGTTCTGTGCTAGCCTGAACAGGTCAGAATAGTTGCCAGAACTACTTGTATGTGGTCTGTGGACAGCAGAGAGGTGTTCCACATACGAGGCCCTCATGGGCAACCACCAGCACAGCTATTTTCAATTAATATCGTAACGCTGACTTTGTCACCAATAAAATAAACAATGCAAATATTTTAGGCAAGACATTTGAACTGTAATGACTAAAAAATATGTAAGATTCCAGAGTCAATCCTTAAACAATTAGGGTATAGTCCCTGTGTGAGGGACCATGCCATGAGCCCATGCCGTACCAAAACAAGAGCTGGAGAGGCAAAAGGGAGAACTTGCAAGAACATTTCCATCAAATTGCAATTGTTTCTGGTCTTTCAAAGACTGTGGATTTTTGGCCAATGGCACAAGGTCTATATTCCTCCATTTGTACATAGCTTAGAAAAAATAGTTTCTTCTTCAGATATATATTTTCCTGTAGTCAATGTAGTAGGTATGACCAAGGTAATGGCATGGAATTGTACCTGTATACTTGCTAACGAGCAGAAAACTTTGTTCATTAAGGGACATAGTCACTGACTACTTCATTATTGACACAGTAGAAAAAACACTTGGCACTTCTCATTTCTGTGTGTAAGTAAACCTGATATTGAACAATTCATTGCTATTTTGTAGTAAAATGCAAGAAAATGAAGATTGGGGATTGTTCACTGTACTTCTTTTTACTTCTACACTACAAAAAGGCAGGAAACCTGTCTACAGTCAAATTTATGGTCAGCTTCGTCTCTTCTCAATAGAAACACTAATTTTGCATAGATCTTACAATTCTGGAAGGGCTTCTTGGACAGTGGGTGGTCGTGTTCCTTACTCATTTTTACAATCTAGCATTAGTGTCTATCGACAGCGTTCTGGAAAAGCTTGAAAGTCACATCCCATGCAAAAACTGTACGATTATATTCAAAAAATACAAATTGGAATAGTATTTCACAAAACAGATGAACTTGCATGGATTTTAAATGCCAGCATCTCCATCTGTACTATAGCCCACAAAAGGGATGGTACTTACAGCTGTCCCTTCCTAAATACTACAGTTAAAAAAAAAAAAAAAGAATTCAGTTTATGATCCCAACGGTTCGGGTCATTTTATTGTAAAGTGGTGAAATGTGACTTTGTTTTAGGGATAGCAGTTTGCAAAACACTTGTTAGAATGATTGGAATGGAATGAAACACTGACGTTCCAGAATCAAAATATAACTGGTCTCTGCCAAGATTTTGTCTTCTCCAGAATTTCGATTAGAAACCTGTGAGAACTGCTCTTTTTGATTCACTGCCGTTGTGCTTACTGTTTTTCTTGCTCACAAAAAAATCTGTTTTCTTGCTGTACTGGCATTGAAATTGTAAGATTTTTCTACTATCAGGTCACTTGTGTATTGATTTGGATAACTTTTTTTTAATTAAAGACTGTATGTGCGGCAGAATTTATTTTAGATTGATAGCCTGGTTCAGGTTTATGTGGCAGTGTCCCATCATTATGACCTCCGTGTACAACATATTAAAATGTCTCTTAATTCCAGTGAATACAAAGAGATCTGGCTTCACGAGATCACACGAGGTGATGTTAATGGCAGTTCAGGGAACTGTGTGCAAGGGGTACTCAGAAGACCCCATTTTCTGTCAGTTCCCATTAGGTGGGAAGTTGGGTGGCCCAGCATTTGTATTGCACTGATTTAGTTCATAAGCTATCTTAACTCTCTGTTTTGAATGATCAAATCACAATTAAGCCTCATTTGGCTCTCTTTGATGGCTTTACAGAGTAACAAATTAAATCTCTTCCAGTTTTCTTTCATGCTCGCATTTCTGAAAATACAAAGCACATTAGATCCTCCCATCTTGCTACCTGCATAAAGGGAGTATAAAAAGTTACTCTGTACAGCTTTTACACCTAATTTTTTTCTGTCAAGGTACCCAACAGTGGAAAATCTGACTCAACATCTCTGAATTGTTCTTTGCTGTGAAATAACAGCTGCTGAAGGGTTTCCTTTATCACGCCAGGAATATGCTGAGCTACCCCTGCTGGTGGTAGAGAGCTTCTGCACGTTGGAGCCCTGACTTACCTTGGGTTTGTTTTCTTTAAACCAAATAGACCAGAGAAAGTACTGCTTGTTTATTGATTTAGGAGTCTTCCTGCCTGTTTCTGGGAAAGAAAAAAATGAGTAAGAGGCCACTTTCGTTATTTCATTTTTAATTTCCTTTCTCCAAAGCAAGCAGGGCAAAATTAGATTTAGTCTGATGCACGTTCCACAAATAAATTGCATGGAACTAGAGTGGCTAAATGAACTTTGCTTGGGGATTATTGGAAAGACAAATATTTAAACACTAAACTTGAGGTAAGTCATGTTTATGAAGTATCTATTTTTTTTGTGTTGCTACTATTTTTTTCCTTTTTTCTTCTATTGTGGCTTTTCTAGTCAACTCAACCATGAGGAAATTAAAGACAGTGAATGCCACCTTCCAAAAGCTGTTTTCTGCATTGTTGCCAGCAGAGGGCTTTTGCCTAGTGTTACTTTGTGTACAGCATTGATTGTATTTTACATTATATCTTAATTAAAATAACTAAAAGTACATTTACAAGAATTCATATCTCTTGGAAATATCTACATTATGTAACTAGGCATAGTTACGTATGAAATGATGAACTTACAAACCACTGAGCAGTTTAGTGTTTGAAGCTTAACTTTCACGGATTTATATTAAATTGCTAGAATTGCAGTGATGAAATCACAGGATGACACTGTGGTAAACCAGGCTCCTAAAACTTACCTAAAACTTCAGCAAACTTCTGGAATAGGGAAGGGTAGGTATTAGGGTAGGTGCTAGATATCCCATTACAAGTGGAAAGACGCAAAGACCAGTGCAGATGGAGATTGTTCTGGTTACTTCCATAACCAGCTATTAGTTAGCTCAATGACATTCACATCAGTAATGCAGAAGAGAACAATGGTACCCTTGGGTATTATTTAAAGTATATCAATCTAGAAAGCAAAATAAACAGATTTACGAAATCTTTAAGTGGCCAGATATCAAAGATGAGTTAAAATGAAGGTAGATGGATGTTACTTATCTCTGCAAACTCAGTACAAATAATCTTTAGTTCTAGAACTGATGCAGATGGAAGGCTTACAAGCAATGACAACAGTGATCCTTGCTGTTGTGCAGCTGGTAGGAGAATCTGGGCTTCGTTAGAGCTTCATGCTCTTCTGCTTAGGAGAAGTGCTTCTGACTGCAGGTCAGCTTTGTTGTTATCTGGTAGCTTGCATGAATTTAACCTGCAGTCTCTAGTGTATTTTGGTCAGAAGTTAAGTAACTGAAGTATCTGTAATGGTCAGAGTTTAGCAAATGGCACTTCATTTGCAAATTTACCTAATTTGGGGGGGGGGGGGGGGGCGAGGGAGGAAGGAAGGAAGGAAGGATTTTGTGACTAGTACTGGTGTTCTACATAAAGACTTCTGTGCAGTGTAACTGTTTAGAAAACTGTCCTGCAGCACCAGTAACCAGCAGGTTTCCTAAGCCTTACGAACAGGGATGGGATGTACTGTAGGCATTGAACGGAACAGGATGGGGTCTGTACAGGTCTGTGACTTCAAAGTCAGTGTTTAATCAGACAATTCCTTCCAGTTTTATTGTGGTAGAACTGTGTCACTCTTTGCAACTAGCTTAGATTCCATTCAGGGCAGAAAAAAACGAATTAGGATTTCTGACTAAGAGCTTTAGGTTTGGCTCAAGCTTAGAAGAGAGTAAACTGACAAAGCAGAAATGCTCTGTTGGAGGGGATGTCCAGTCTCTGATCACTACGCAGATCCTAGAACGCGAAGGTACATTCATCAGGCTCATAGTGCTGCCAGCTGCCTCTGGTTACAGTGCACGTTTTGTTTCCTTTTAAAACACCCCTTGAGTTTATTTTGCTAGGTTCACTGGAAGGACATGACTCTTGTTGATAAGTTCAAGTAATGGGATCTTCTCCCTGCTGCTGCTGCACTGGAACTGCAAGCACAGGACAAAAAAATGATTTCAAAAGAAATCCCAGTGATGAATTCAAGAGGAGGAGAAGCACTAAGTACTTCTTAGTGAGAAGTACCATGAATTTTGTTTTGTTTTCAATCAAAGTGCATTGAATATACAGATGTAGTGTAAAAATATTGCAGTTCTTCATGAACACAATGCTAATCGGGTAAGTGTTCGTGAGCTTTATCATTTCATTAATTAGCTACTCAGAGCTGCCAGTTGCAGCATCGATTTTAAGATGTTCCTTTCCACAGAGCAGTTTTATACTGTTCTTTAAACTTCCCAGCTCTAAATCTTTTATGAAAACATTATACATGACATATTGGAAATGCCTTGACATTTCAGAAGAACATTATGATATTATTTTGCAGATTTGGGGCATTGAAAATAGGCTCTGACCAGTAGCAAATGGGCTCACAGCACTCAGGAGCTCTACCAGTGACGCTGAAGTTTGAGCAACTTTGTCAGCTGCTGTAGTTCCATTGCAAGACCATGACTGAAAGATAAATCCACTCATCTTAGAACAGTCGCTGCTATGCAGACTACACCAACTAACCTCAAAGGTGTTCATCTAAAATAATGTATCAGGCCCGTTACTGAATCAGTTTTAGTAACGCTGGCCCAGTGTCCATTAAAAGAATTATTTTTAACTGGATTGCCATGAAAGTAACAAAATAAATGATAGTTATGCAAAATGAAGTGATAGTAAAGAGTGGCATGCAAATGAGCTCTCAAATGAAAAACTAATTCTAGTTTATTATATAGTGTAAATTAAAAGGAAACCCATGGAGCTGGGACATCGTCAGTGTCAGTCACACAGTTGTACCATACGTAATGTTTACCCAAATGTATGGAAAGTCTTCAGATTGCCGGTTCTGAAGACAAAGTACCAGGAAAGAGCAGGTTGGGAAGAGGCGGGGAGAGGGCTCACATCGAGTTGTTGTTTGGTAGAACAGAACCCCACAAACCTGGAATCTCGTTAGCGTTAGCAACGTGATGATGAAGGCACAGTGCCCCTATACAATGGGAGGACTGTGGCAGGTAAAGTAACAGCAGGGATAAAGGAAACGCTGCTAGAAAACCAAAATAACAACATCATCAGCCCTGTGTTCATGGGCCTGTCACAGTGACAGGCATGAGCAAGAAAAGCACTGGGATAACTTAATATTTAACTTAATGTTTCACTGCCTCTTATGCAACCTGGCTTTTGTCTGTACAGTTTTCGAAATGCAGTGTTCAGCACCTTTTTCTGCTGCAACAACCTCTTCTCTGTGTCTGTTCTGGGATGTGGTACACCACATGAAATCCTGATACTGGACTCCAGAGCAAAAAATGAACTGTTTTACCTTAAATGCTGTTAGCACATTTTCACATTTTTCTCTGGGAGAAAGCAGAGTTGGGTTTTGGCTTTTTGTTTTCTTGTGTTTGTTGTTTTTTTTATTATTATTTGAGTTAGTGTTTGTTCCTGTGGTGCACAGAGGATTCCACAGCTGTGGAATCACGGGAAAATGCATGGTCTTCTTAATTACAGGAGTGCCATCCGTCCTGCTATACTTAGCCGTCTGCCAGCATCGCCATCACAAACCCTGTTTCAGTGGTCAGTAGTTCAGTCGCAAAAATGCACTGCTGCCCTTAGGAGTTCAGGCAATGATTTGTTCCCCCCTCCTCAAAATTGAAAAAATACTAAAATAAAAAGTAGCTGCTTTTAAAATACGAGAGCAATAAATAACTGGATATTGACTACGTAGGACTTTGCATTCCTGCAGCTCTAAATGAACTATAATGTCGAATTGCAGTCTATCTGGCCTGTACTGTGTAGTGATTTGCAAGTGCTTTTGGCTCTTTTGAAGCTAATGGAAAATTTTAATGTTTATGTCATTGTCAGCGACTGACAGCTCTGGAAAAAACACCAACAAACAGTTGCATGTATTTTGCGTTCAGGGACCAACTGCTGGAATGCTTCCTGCATCTCCGTGCACAGCAGTCAAACAGAATGTGTCAGCGTGTGCGAGTGCACGGCTCGGTTACATCCCACGTTCCGTCCTTCAGGGTAGCTGAGAGCACTGAACCCACGCTGTGTAAACAACGACACGTGTCAAGTGCCCCTGGCTGGACACAGTCCTGTTGTACCTGTTCTGATTTTACTCTGAGTTAAATTCTTCTGTGATACAGTATGCTTTTGTCCTGTTTCATACCACATCTTACAGCTAAGTGCAAGTTTTTTAGTATAATGAGTTTTGGGAAAAACCAGCATATGAGCAGGAGCAATGTGTTGGATGAATGAGGAGGGGAGTTCTGGCCTGTTACTTTGGTATGTGTGAAGTTTGCTCTCTTCAGGCTCACAGATTGCTGCAACTGGGTCATATAGTGAAACAAAAAGTTTTTCCAAAACGAACTATTATGAAATTATCTTATGTCAGAGTTCCTCCCCGGTGAATTTGTAAGTTCATTCTCAGCAGAGGGTGTTCAGCATTACAAGAGGAATTCCAGGCTTCTCTTGTAGAGCCCTCGGTTCATGATTGCTTTCTGTATCACAACAAATATCGTATTGGAGGGAGGGGGGAGGGACACGTGAAAGTAAACAGCTCCATTATACATCTTGCTATTAAACAGCCATAGACTTAGGAAATATGAGAAGGGAAAAAAGAAATAGGTCAGACTGGCTCCAGTGGCACTTCGTGCCGAGCAGCAGTGAGCTGACTGGGAACTGGATGCTGAGACACAGCCATCTGCTGTGCCTTTTGGAAAAGCTTCCGTGCTAAGTGTAAGAAATTACAAATGAACTACAGTGAGGGGTGTCAGAAGTTCCAGCTACGCTGTGACAGGCACAGCAGAAATGTCACTGAAATACTGAGCTATCTTCCTTAGCTTTGTGGTCATCTTTGGCTGGGTGTCTGTAAGCAGATTATGAGATGTGGTCTTTTTTCTTCTGTATAAATCATTCAGAGCAAGATAAAAATGCCCACTGGAATTAGAGCACTAAAATCTGGGTGAGGAGTCTACAAGACTTCAGCTATGGGTACAGCATGTCGTGTATCTGATGCCTGAGCTGCCCCGCTGCAAGTAGACCTCAATCTTCCAACTGCCATGGGACAGAGGAGTGATTGACAGTGAAGTGTGAACTGTTTGGTGCTTCTCCACATCAAAACCTCTCTAAATAATGGCAGATAGGTTTATGATTTTTCACGGGAGAGATTTTCCTCTGAATCCTAAACTATAAAAATGCAATATTGCTGTGAGCATATCGTGTTGCTTTGGAGGACTTTTTCCTAGAATGGCTTTATGATAAGTAAAACCAACTGCTTCTCAAACTTTTTCCAGTAAATACATTTCGTTGAAACAGAGCCTAAAGTAAGCAATACCACTTGTGACTTTGTGATCAGCTGAGATAATGTAAACAGAGCAAGACTTACAAAACACATCCCAATTCAGCACAAATCAACGATTGCAGCTAAATGAAATATCAGAGCAATCCGTGGATGCCTGTTCAAACAGCCACATGGCAAAACCAGATCAGGCTACATTATGGTTGTTTAAACCATTTTCATGAATGATGCAGCTTGATCGTTGAACTCATGGTTGGTTTCTCTAACATTTCTTTTTTGTTTTCCCTCTTAGCTAACAATGCCAACATTTCCTGTTGTTGTGAAGATTGGACATGCTCATTCAGGCATGGGAAAGGTGCAGATGCTACTTACTGCATGCTAGGAGGCCGGGTGTTTGTCTGAATTAATATGCATGTTCTTTTGGTTCCTGGATATTTTAACTTTTCACTGTCCACATTCTGTCTTTGACCCTTACCCTTGCAAATCTCTGCTTGTCTGTTGTTCAAGAAAGCACCTCTCTTTAGTAAAACAAACGTAGAATATATTTTCTCATTGACACCTTCTTGGGCAGTTTCTATGTTGCCCTAATTCGGACACTTTTTGAAACGTGCTGAGATGCTTTCCTGAAGCAGAATCTTGTTTATTAATTCACTTGACTGCCATGAAAGTATTTAAGAGCCCATGTCTGTTTGCACAATTCAACTTTTTAGACCTGGGATTCTAGGAAGGTTTTGCCTTGGTTCTCTACTAGTTTCAGCTTGAGCCAGATTTTTTCTTTGTTTCCTGTCTTAATGTATTCTCTGTGATTGTTTCATACCACTATATAACTGCTGCTTTCTTTCTCCAAAGTAATTGCATTTCAGTGGTGAGTACAGTTGTTTTGATATCAGTTATCTCACAATGGTGGTTCGAGTGATACGATTTAAATTGCACTTTCATTGCTGTCAGTGAAAATTCCCAGTCATTACCAATTAACCTTCTCTCACTGAAAGCACTTCAGTACTGTGTTGTAGATTTTCAAACATCAGAGATTAGTTACATTTCTCATCTTGAACCTCCAAAAGCTCCATGAACACATTTGCCAACAGAAATAGAAAGCTGATTTATTTGTATTTGTTCAATAACTGTGAGGCTTGAACTGTATGTTATGTTCTTTTGCCTGTGACTGTTTTGCTTTATTTAATACGTAGAGGAAATCTGGCAGCTAAATTAACTGAGAGCAGAATTAATCGCTAATTACTTGAACTGTAGTTTCTGTGGATGCATACATGAAGTATTATAAAAAATGTTCATACTGTACTTTCAATGTTCAACTCTCGTTTATACAAAAGGGAGCTGTTGGACAAAAATATCCAACATATCAAATGTCTACAAAGAAAAAGAAATCTAAATTTTTTTAGCTGTAAAAGTCTTTAAGTCCTTGAAGATTAAATGCCAGTCTTTTGTAGTGGAATGCTTACTGTCAGAGCACAAGTAAAGGTTCTTCTTGTATCCCAGTCCTCCATAAAGGCATTGCCAGGAGTAGTGTTTCCATGTGTCATAATCAGATTCACGTATGTAATTAAATATGCAGAAACTGAGCTGGGAGCAGGGATTGTATCTGGTTTGGTGGCTCTCAAATGGAAAATTATTTTGCATTGTTCTGAATCTGAGAATTGAGGGCAAATATTTGGCCTGACTTCTGGCTTCACCAGACACCATTTAATATGCAATTCCTGTCTCACAGCTGCGGGCACTCTAGCCTACAGGTCCTCCTTTCCTCACCTTCCTGAAGCGTACTTTGGATAGTCTTGTTGGCGTTGCAGTTTCCCTCACCTAAGTTGTACTAGCCCTAAGGCTTCTTTTCTGGGCCACATTTTCCCCCCACTTCAGCCAGCTTCTTCTGAGCTCAACCATAGAGATGTGCTCTCCCTGCCCAAAAGTGCTACCTCTGCCTGCCGTCTCAAGTCTCCTTCTCCCTCTCCCTCTAAATCAATGTTCCCCACTTTTCCACCGCCCTTTTAATTCAAGATGTTAAAATTGGTGGGTCTAATACCTATCACCATGTTAGCACAGTGTTTTACATTTAGGAACTCCTACTCCTAGAATGCCTGACTCCTTGCAAAGAAGTAGGACAAATGGGAGAACTGATTCTATCATCTTGAGCCCACCCTCTGTGTTCCATGTGAATGAGCCCTCATCAGAATGCCAAGAGCCTTCATCTCCTCCCTCCTGGGAGATCCACGACACAGATGTGATAGTACATGGTGGGCTCCATATGCATGCAGTTACATGAGCAGTTTAGAAGAACAAGATTTGTATATAAATCAGTGTCGCACATGATCACACCTTTGAAAGTCCTCCTAAAAGCTACTGAACAAAAAAAATATCAATCAGTGCTATAAAAAATAAAATAAAATTGAAAAGCAAAATAAAAATCCACTATCTGCAAGTTGCTTTCTAAAAGTGAACAGGTAATATGTTGTCTAGAAAATTATATACCTTAATGCAGGAATGTTACAGAATCTAGAAGTCAGATAGAATATCCATTACTTTTATAAACTGATGCTATCAAAAACCATATTTCTCATGAATGCCATTTGAAACTGAAGCCTACATTTGATTGCTAATTGCTGTTTTTTCTTTTGTATTTGCTGTTTACTTGCGGTATGATGGCTGCAGATCAAGGTAGACAACCACTACGATTTTCAGGACATAGCCAGCGTGGTAGCACTTACTCAGACCTACGCCACTACCGAACCCTTCATAGACTCCAAATATGACATCAGGATCCAAAAGATAGGCAGTAACTACAAAGCATACATGTGAGCCAAAAACTTATTTTTTCATCATTTGTTTCAAAATTGATAAGCACCAATAAGTTTAAGACTGTTGGATGAGACTGAGTTGAAATGTGGTGACTCCATGCCTTCATGGTCATACTCTTCAGAAAGTCAGCATTTTAGACTTTGTAGATTTATCAGCTTTTTTCTGTATGTTGATTGGCATTGGGAGGAGAGTAACATAACAGGTGAGCCCGCCAGAGTGGTTTTCCTGATGACCTTTAATTACTTTTTTCATTTAAAGAAGTGGAATGGGGTTTGTTTTTTGTAGAGAACTTGTTTTTGTCAAATGTTCTTCTTCCTCTGTATTTAGATGGCATTCATTCGCACATGGTAAAACTTTAATGGAAAGAAGTACTCTCCTTTTAGCATAAATTAATAAGAAAAATTCTTATTTTACAATGACCTTCGCATATATTGGTAAAAATCTCTTCTAATTTTAGAAGAGCCATTGGAGGGTCCAGATATGTTTAAAGATCATGACTATATGAGAGGCTAAAATGGTGTTTCAGTTTTAGAGCAGCAAAATGGATTATGAGGTATTAGCTGAGCTATGGTAACTGTCTTTATGCATGTTTTTACTCTATTTCAGATATCAATTATCAGTGTAAATTGCCATATGCTCATTTCATTTGTGTTTTTAAGACAAATTAGATCATCTTATGTATTTGTTCCCACATGCTTAAAATTCCAAGGTAGGGAAAAAAAAAATGGGTAAAAACACACATGGGTGAACGCACACATGTACACACAAATATATAAAGATGCATCACTAGGGACTCCTGCAATACTGGAGGCATAAAAGAGTTCTTGCATGTTGACATTTGAATAAAAAAACAAGTAATTACAGTCAAATTCTTTATCAGTAAAGATAACTGAACTTCAAGCAATGCATAAATACCAAGAGAAGCAAAGGCTGGAGTTGGGTTAAAGAAAATGCATCAAATATTTTTTTAACATTAAAGATAAAGTTAGCCTTAGGTTTCAAGTAATTTAGAAATAACCAACAAGCTCTGTCAGAAATGTAGGATCTTCTGCCTATACGTACAACTTGGAGGGGCATTTTAGAAAGAACATCAAGAGTGCATCCGTCTCTTGATGAGTGGAGGAAAGGACAACACAGAACAGGGTGAACAGTGTCCCTGTGGGTCAGATCCATCCAGCAGTACAGACACTCAATTCTTCTGTTTGATTTTGAATCCAAAACTATCTAAATTTTGCAAAAGCAATGTTGGAAATCTGAGTTGTACGCAGTGACCAAGGCAGAAAACTCAAATATATTGCAAGGATTGCGTGGTTTCTGGAATCTTTGATCCAAAATCCCTTTTTTATTAGTGATGCAGGCCAGAAACTCTGTAACTCAAGCTCTCTACAGAATTTCAGATGTGTTGGTTCTACCCCAATACACACCCTCTCCCTGCTGGCATAAGAATAAAAAACAAATGCTTCTGAATGATACACCTTTTAGCCCCCAGGTTCTCCAGCGAAACGAATTCCAGTGCTGCTTTTTTTGTCTGACATTGGTGTTCCAGTCTGTCTGATTTTTGCTGGCTTCAGCC
Organism: Penelope pileata; assembly: GCA_013396635.1. Classification (NCBI taxonomy): domain Eukaryota; kingdom Metazoa; phylum Chordata; class Aves; order Galliformes; family Cracidae; genus Penelope; species Penelope pileata. The sequence continues at coordinate 367,738 of WBMW01003833.1, read as the reverse complement.
CCACAGCTGGAGACATGCATCCTTCTTTTTCTAACAGCACCATACTCCTCACATACACCTCACAGTCTCTTATCTGTCCAAACCATGTCTTGGTCCAGTCCTACTTCTTTCCCTGACCACTTCTACCTTTCTTTGTCGTAGTTCTTGCCTTCATTTTTCTTGCTCCAGGTTCTCCCCTGCCCCTTTTACTCTACTCAGTGCCATTCAACAGCCATGCCCTCCCTCCACTTCCAGTCACCAGTCAGCCTTCTTTCTCTATTTTAGACCTTTTTATGCAACCGTTTCCGCCTCTTCAAGGCTAGGACAGTGCTTTTCTCTCTTATGGGTGCTTCAACTGGCAAATTTCTTGTATTCCACTACATATTTCTCCCTTTCTCTGTTGTTTCTAATACACAGAGTTGATTTCTGTCTTCCAGCTCCCAAGTGGCACAGCCTTAGCAATGAGGCCCAGCTGTTCATGGCTATGACACACCTCGGGGTACCAGCAATCAGTAACTTGATGGTTCATTCCCTGTGGTAGAACTTGGACCACAGCATTTCACAGGAAGGAGTTCTGCATTTTTTTTTCTTGGCTGGAAATTAGAATTCTGTTTAGTCTCTAGAATAATTTTTGTAAGAGCTGGCCATGGTAAACGTATGATTTTTAAACATGAATGTTTCTTCTTCACAAAAGAAGCAGTTGGCTTAAGGAACAGGAAAAAAAAGTTAAAATGGCAGCCTGTTTCTGCTACCTTTTTATTTATTTTTATGCTTCTATTCCCTTAGAAACTATGGGTTCATCCAGATGCTAAAAGCCCGGCAATCATTTTTTCTCTGGATTCTTTCATGCAGTTAAATCACAAAAAAAAATGAAATACTTGTCCATTGTTACAAAGCATCATGAGAGGAGAAGATTTACCAAATGTCTGCAAAATTCTTCATCTGCATACATATACATTATGTCAGTAGTGTTCTGTCTTACAGCTGTTTCTCATTTTGCTCTGTGACACAGGAACAGAGTACTTAGAGAGCAACCACAGAAAATGCCAGCGGAGCATTTGTTTTTGTAGTTTAAAGAGTTATTAAGAGCTTCGTTTTTGTAATTCTGTGGGAAATTGTGGTATAAGTGGATCCATGACTCACAAAACACTGCTGCTTATCATCTGTCTGTGGAGATTGCAGCCAAAATGCAGTGCTGGATCTCTCTAAATACCACAGCTTCTCAAAACGTTCTGTGACGCATACTTAACTACACTTGGTGCCATTACAGAATTCATCTGACTTCAAGGAAATAGGGTTTAAAGGGTCAAACACAGCGAAGAGAAACAGAAATACAAAAACACCACCTTTACATCTCTTCTCCAAAAGTAATAAACTGAATGCATAACAAAGTACTTTGACCAAAAGTTCAGTAAAACAAAAGTAGAGCCTATCAGCCAAAGAACAACAGTGCGGTAGTACCAAACTGCTAAGTAGACAGCCTCACAAGAACTGTAGGTTGGCCTTTCTGCATATTTTGTGACAGTTCTTGTCCAGCCAATGTGGAAAGCATGCTTGAGATAGCGGGCATTTGTTGGAAAAGGGGAAGGTCAAGCTAATGTGAACTACATATCATAATCATAATTCCTCTTTTTACCCAATTCTAAAGCAGTTTTTTTCATGTTTATAAAGACCAAATCAAGTGAAAGCATGTTGAGCCTAGGTGTAAAGCACTCCAATGTATTTGGAATTTTCTGTATTATTCAGTATTTAGTAAACGAGGAGGAAATAACGATGTGAAAATCCCCTACCAGTTATCAGAACAGAAGTGAAGAAGGGTGGGAAACCTACATGTTTCAGTAGTGGAAATCATGTATGACTTATATGAAATCATAACTAAGGTTTACAGTGCCAGATGGTCAGGTAAGGATACTTTTGCATTACTTGACCACAGCCTAATGGAACAGCCCTGTTGCTTTGGAGTCCTTTGTCACAACCTGGCATACGTGGCTCCAGTCCACAAGGTAGCAAGTTAGGTCTGTGTCTGTAGCATTCCCCTCAGTCCTCCTCTGGTCCCCGTGGCATCATTACAGCCAGCCAAGCCTCCAGTCTGGATTCTGCTTCAGGTTCTGTAGGGGACATTGCAGGTTGTGGACTGAAAATATGGCCTAAGGCAAACCATCATCTCTGCTCAGCAGTGCTGAGATTACATCAGGGCAGCTGAGCATCTTGAACTGAATTCTTGCTAGAAGTCTTCAGAATTATTTTTTTTCTGAATTGGTCACATTTTGCTTCCTAAAAGACACCTTAAGCTGTATTTGCTAAGGAATGCCTTTTGAGAAATCTGCAATAGAGTTCAGTTGTGATTTGTTAGAAGTAAAATATCTCTGCAGGATGTGTGGGGAGTAACAGTGAACTTAAACATTTTAATTGTTCTGTAAGTACACACATACAAATAAATACCACAAAATAGCCTTATTGCTGGGCAAAGTCACCTTAAACACAGCACTGAGTGGGGACCTTCCCTTCTCACCATTTTCTCTCATAACAAAGAATAAGGCGTTTTCGAACTTAATGCTTTAAAATTCAGCTAACTTTATGAGACTTCCACAGAAAGGTTGACATTCCCCCACAATTGCTACTGACCCTCATAATAAGGTTAATAAAAAATTGAGAGAAAACTATTGCTGCTGCCTAGTATACTTTTAATATGTTACAGATGTTCCTGTTGTATTACTAACTGGAAACACTTCATAATTTGTACCCTTAGTCTATTCTCAAAACAGCATTTAGGTTTCAGAAAAGAGTAATCTTCTCAGCCCTGGTAACGAACCTGGGGTCTGAGGAAGAGAAAATATATATATATATATTTTATTTCTTACAGATAAAATAAAAGATGGTATACTCAAGCCTTGAAATAAGATGTTTAGATTACATTTGTAAACTAGCAAAGAGTGAAAACTGGAAGAAAACCAAAATCCAGCTGTAAAACAGAGCAGAGATGTTCAAAACTTATGTCTGGACTTTCAAGTACTGGGAGCTAAGTCTGCAGTGGTATGGATTTGAAATGAGAAGCTGAAGCTTCAGTTCCTTGACATTTGTGTTATTAACATGCTACAGGCTCTTCAATCTGCTTATAACTGATAGCATTGCTAACACTTGCACTTAATCATACTAGTTTTTAAAAATTTCTTAAGCGAACAAATGGGGAATGAAAATTTCACAGCATTGCCATACTTCATAACTCTGTGATGTCTGTTAAAATTCTTTATGTTTTAGATGTTCTACTACAAGCTGCCAGATATGAAAAATATGTGAATACTGCCTTAGTATCCATGTGAAAATCAGAATAATTTAAGAGATAGGGAAAATATGAAACTTCTGGCTCTCTTTGTAATATTTTTCCCCTTTCAGGAGGACTTCCATATCCGGAAACTGGAAGACAAACACAGGCTCTGCAATGTTGGAACAAATTGCTATGTCAGATAAGTAAGTCAAGTCTCATGTAAAAGGTAATTTAAAAAAAAAAAAAAAAAAAAAAGGAGGGGGGGAGATTTTATTTTAAATCATTTTTTAAAAAATCACATTGGTGATGTGCAGTTCCCAGCAAGTGAAGGTTCTCTGTTCATTTTGGGGGAAAAAAAGGTGGAATTAGATGAAAAACCATGAGCTAAGAGTTTCCACAGGAGCTGTCTCAAAGTTAAGTATCTAAGCTAATTACCAGGCTTAGGTGCTTACTTGCACCATTGAGTTTCTAAATATATATTTGCACCTAGAAAAGTACTGGCATTCACTTCAGAAAATGCCATTTTTCAGATTGAACCCACCAGTCATTTCCTCTGGTTCATTTGACCTCTTTTACCTAACAGTGTTCAAAACTTCTCTCCTCCTGTATCATGTACTGTAACAAAGCGATGTGGTCCTAACATTGCCTATTTAAATTGCATTTTTCTTTCCTGCTAAATTGCTTATTTGTTGTTCTTGAAATGTCCCTTCAACTACACTGTGAATCTTTTTGCCCAGGTGCTGGGATATAGCACAGCTTTTCCCCCCATATCATCATTCCCACTCTGTGCTTTGGTTTATGCTGCTTTTCTCCCCCATCCGTGTGCTGCTCACTTCTGAGCGGTTCAGTCCCTGGCAGGACCAGTCTGGAGCTCCAGTTTGCTGCTGCTCAGCACTGCTCATTTGCTCCAATCACAACACATACACCTCTTTTACATGCAAAGTGAAGCCATGATGCTTTTTATGGCTATGAATTTTATTTTGTTCACCTACTCCAGAGGTTTCTTTTTCACATTAAAGCTTTCTTAAACTGTAGTCCAATCAGCCAGTACATCTACAAATGTTGAAAACTCTGTACAGTAGAAGTGTAATCCAAAAGGTGTTTTAAAGTTCAACAGTAGTCTTTTTATAAAGTCTGGACCTACAATTACGTGTAGCTGAGAGACACAGGAACTGAACTGAACCATTGCTTGCCCTACGAAAGGTGAAAACAAATAAGAGGAGAATTACAGCTCCCTGCTGTCCGGCCCCTGTCTAGACTGTGTCCTTGCTGATCTCCCCTCTGGGGATGGAGTGGAGCCACATTATTTTCTCATTCTCACTGCCCTCCCACCTTCCTTTAGAGAGTGAGGTTATGCCTCACTGAGAGGGAAAGGAAAGAGTGTGCTTTACTGCGTGTAATTACAGCCTGTGAACGACTTCTCTGTAAAAACACAGGCACTTCAATTTGGCCGTGAGGAAAACTGAACAGTACCGGGCACGGGCAGTGAGTACCAAATGCTGACCTCACTGTAAATGCTCTCTGTTGCTCTGGTTCTGCTTCCACTTTTGAATGTAACGTAACTAAATTAGGTATTTTCCCTTTAAGAAACACTGGCCAACAAACCAAAACTTTTGTGCTGATGGAGACAAAAGCATTGAAGAGAGGGATGGGTTCTGGTAACAGAAAGGGTGTGCCACACTTGTAGTTTGATTACACACAAAGCAGAGAAAGGAAGAAAAGGAAAACTGAAGTTTTTTCTGAAGAGCTGAAGTACTTGAAAGGCATACCAAAAGCAATCAAATCTGATGCGTGTGCATCTCAGGGCATTTATAATACATCTCCTGATTTAGAAAGAGGTATTTTGAAAGTGCTGCCTGCGTCGGCATTGTTGACTGAATGCAAACATTAGTCTAGAAATTTAGTCACGAGGAACGTGGAGCAGTACGGGATGATGGTGAGGCAGGGAAGCAGCAGATGTCAGTGCCAGCTGTTTGTGAGCCCTCCGCTTCAGAGAGGCACTGCTCCCCAGATGGGACCAGAAGGACAGAGACCTCCTGCAGCTGTGCACACCTCACCTTCATGCCACACACCTGAGGAACAGCACGTTATTACCTGTCAGTCCTGAGGATGCTGTGTGCTGTATTGAGTCTGGGGAAATAAGAACCCTGACCTCTGCTCACACCTACTGTGCAAGCCTTGGCTTTCAACCCTGCAGGACAGTCCACCCAAGACCTCTCTTTCCAAATGTAATTGTCCTTCTCCAGCTGTGTTTGTTGGCAGAAATTAGGCTACTAAAAATGTTCTTATTTCAATCTGATTAATTTTTCAGTTTCTTAAAGAAAATATCTTCCTTTTTTATTCATAGAAAGTTCAAATATTTGCTGCTAAGGACAAGTTTTACTGTCCTCATGACTTGCTAAGATACATGTTGATATTTTAGAGAAAATAAAGGATGTTTATAAGCAAGGGCATCCAAGCAGTGCAGTCAGTCAGTGCATCTACAGATGTTGAAATTGTCAGGAATACAAAAAAACATCTTAGACAAAAAACTTTTTGCGTATAGGAAAAAAGCTAAAATTTGTGAAAATATTATCAGGATTTTTTCAAACAGTTGTATCAATTTCTTTGTATTCTGCTTAAAAGTTGTTTTTTTCCCACTGGGACTGAAAATATGAAGAGTGTGACCTAATAAGTTTACTTGGAAAGGATGCCACGACTGGAGATATTTTTATATGAACAAGACTCACAGCCCAGCAGTGAGATTCCTTTGATCCTACAGTGAAGTCAAATGCTATGTTTATAACATAATTTTTTTGCAATGGAAATTACTATGATGTGTCATATTTATCATCATGGCTTTAAGGCTGGATCAGGGAAGGATCTATAAAAGGAAATAGCTCTCCTTTATACTAGCCAGTGAACAAAAAAAAAATAGTTTATGATAAATGACTGCTTTAAAACTGCTCTTTTTTTGAGGAAAACACTCTTCAGTTGGTGGAATGGCGATATCTGCCTGTCCAGCCTTTCAGGATCATCTCTTCACTTGGTGGTGCCCAGGCACAGCTATATAAGTAGTTAATTAAAGTTCTCAATGCTATTTTGTGTCCTGTATGTCAATCCTTGCCATGTAGCAAACGTACACAGCTTACATCACCCCAGAGCGCTCTCAGCAAGGCATTATGGCTCTGTATGGGTGTCAGTGACAGTTCTGTACTGGATCACAGGAATTGCCTCACTCTCCTTCTGGAGTCCCACTTCATTCCCTTGTCAGTCAGATAATCTCTCTATTCATAGGATGGATAAAACTCTTCAGGCAAGAAAAATAAATCACGACTGCATGTGGAATGGGTAAAGTGTCCATTCCTCAGACTGTATTTCTTACCGTGAGGTTAGAAACGAAATGCTGGAGTTCAGTACTGAATGAAGAACTAGCATTTTGTTAGAGCCATAACCATTTTTCAAAATTCTTCAAATTTCTGTTGAATTTTACTGTAGTTGTCTTAGCCCCACATGATAAATATTATGCTTGTCTGCATGCTATGTGACTTCTACATGGTGTCGTGTGACGGTTTCTCTCCTGTTGTCTTAGGGGCTGCTCTGTCTTGATTTTTCTTTTGCCTTGTTCAGTGATGTATATATAAAAGTCATTGCTACTTTGGAATACAGTTGGGTCAGTAATTTAAGACAGAGACTCTCATTCTAGTTTTCCTGATAAAAGAATAAAACCCATCCATAATTAAGTTCACTACCAAGTGTGATGGGCAAGAGGATTGTCACACTTGAGTCAGTGCACAGATGTGCCAGTTTGTATTTCACAGGAAAAAAGAAGTGCCATTCCCTGCTTTCTAAAACTCCTAGGCATCACTGTAGCTACAAAAACTGATCAGATGATAAATGCCCCTTCTGTGTTGTTCCCACATGGTGTACAGTCACAACGAGCAAGCTGTACTAGCATAAGGGCAGTGGAAATGAGGATGGGATACCACTAAATGATGTTTGTGTTCCAGCATTTCTTATCATAAGGTTACTCACAGTTTAGAGCAGACACATGTTTGGACCAATGCAAGGTGGGACAGAAGCCAGTGTAACACTAGGTCAGGATACAGAGCCACAGTTTTTATGGATTCTGCTTGGAAAAGCAGAGTAATCAGGCCAGTGTCTCTCAGCTACCATTCTGGGAAATACAAATCCAGTAAAACTGCCAATACAGTGAAAATTCTGCGTCTTAAGAAAACATTGTATAAAATATAGTATTAGGTTAAGGCTACATGAACACAAGAGGCTGATAAGATACTTACAGAAAAAAAATTGTTTTGTAAAACAGGTACAAGCTTTGGGTTGACACCTGTTCTGAAATATTTGGTGGTTTGGACATCTGTGCTGTGAAAGCTGTACATGGAAAGGATGGAAAAGATTATATTTTTGAGGTAAGCAACCCCACCCTTTTCAATATATGCTTTATATATTACAAATACGGAAATATAGAACATTTATGATAGTTAGGCACTGGCTTATTTGTGTTTCTGGAAAGACTGTATTTTTGAGCAATGTTTAAATCATAATACAAAGCCACAAGTCCAAGTTAGTGGCAACACTTGCTGGAAAATGTAACCATATCATATGGTAATGTTTTTTAGTGTTTGAGGAAATGTACACAAACTACAGAACAAAACCAAATGCAGATGTCATATTTTCCCAGCCCTTATTATTTCTTTCTGGAGCAGGCTTACCAGTTTTTCCTGGAAGGCTTATAGATAGCATTATCCCAAGGGAACCCCAACAAAATTATATCTATACATAGAAAGGGAAATGAACAAAGTGGAAACTTTTTCTATCCTAAACGTTACCTTTAAGATCTGATTCCTCAGGAAACTCCAATGCTAGAAGATGTTGATGGATTATTTTGAAAAGTTTTTCATTTACCTCAAGTTTATTATGGGTAAATATAACTTTGTCTAGCCATGAAACAAACTATCATCACTTGCCTATTGCACAATTCAGAGGTTCTTACTTGCTAAAGCAAAAATAAGAGTATTTTTTCTAAGCCATGGCAGTAATCTGTGATCCAGAAAGAGGTTAGGGATGGACTCCTTCTTCAGTTATCCATACCCACTTATAAACGAAAAGCTTTGCAAAACTAAAGATCTTTGTTTTGTCGCAGTGTTAAACTTATCTAATTTCACAAATGTATTTAGCACTGTTGCAAGAGCTAAGAATTTCCACATCAATTGATAACACTTCAAAGGGCTGAGCAGCTTGCAGAATTAAGCCTTCCGCAAAAAAAAAAAAAAAAAAAAGTAATAATTAATCACTACCTCCTGAGGTGCTGAGGGATATTTCAAGAAATCCTGTATTCCTAGTCTGCCTGTCCAAATCAGAATTTATCACTTCTTACTGCATCATAACTCACTGTAGCATAAAATTTAGGATTCCACACTAAATTTCCTCTTTTGCCCCTTCATATAGTGCAGTCTGTCCCCCCAAAAGTTCCTGTTAAATCTGCAGTGCTTGCCCAGTGAAACTTGGCTGAGATTTGAAAAAGTAGAATAAAATGTATTCTCCTCTTTCTGAAAACTGCTTACTGGGAAGGTACTGATTCTGCTTACGAGTAAGATCCTCTGCAGCACTCGGGCTTTGACAGCCTCCCATATCCCATTGAAGGCTGTGTAGGATGCTCTGCAGTTCTCGTGGCCCTAAAAGTCTCAGAGGATGGCAGCATTTTTCACACACATCAGTTTGTCTAAACTCATTATATTTGAGTTATTTCATACTGATTTGGCTGTCTTTAAGCCAATAGATGTTTACCCTACAATTTTAACCATAACATAAAGAAATGTAGATTATTTTAAGACATAAGATCTTAGTTATCTCATCAGTTAGCACTTAAAAACTGAAATAAATAAATTTGAAAGGACCGTTTCTGGAAAATCGTTAATTAATTTGATATTGTCCATTACTTTCCTATGTCAATAATTTTATTTCGGTGATGTTGCCATTCAGATGCTTTGTGATGGTCATTTTGTCGTTCCTTGTTTAAAATTCTGCTTTATTTCATTTCCCAAAAACATGGAGCAACAAATTGTACCAGTGGCTGATATTACAGAATCAAGATAACACTGTCTCACAAAGCTAATACTCTAGCTGTACTTCTTAGAATACAGTACAGTAAAGTGATTTTATTTTAATCTGTGATCTAGCACAGCACGCTTACATTGCAGGTAAGAATGTGTTGGTTCTTAATGTTAGATGCAGTCATCATGCCCCACTTCTTCAAGATGGTAAACTTACTTTTTTCTGTTTTAGTTTCTCTAATAGCTTCTCTTCTATTTGTATGATTAAAGTGTTGAGAATTTGTACATAACTTTAAAACTTCATGGCAATTCAAGTTACGAAAAGTGTGCTTGCTGTGTGAGTAATGCCTGCTCAGCAATAATATGGAAGGGTTAGGGAACTAAAAGGAGGAAAAAAAAAAAAAAAAAGGATGCTTGCTGACACTGAAATATGGTTCCAGACACTTAAATTTCTAGACACATAAATCTTGTTAGGAAATAGAGACATACACAGATGCTAATTCTTGTAGATGCCTCCCTGGTGGGATGTGCATGTTCCTTTGACCAAGTAATGCAGTAACAAACAACAAGGTGTTGCAGTGTAGGTGCACCTTCCCACGTTTGTAGCTTTGGGTGCTTCATATGGGCGCATTTTATATATTTGAGTCTGTTCTCTGCTGCTACTCTGTGCATTGGCATCTTTGTACTTTTTAAGCCACTCTAGAGATTTGAATGACTTCAGGCCAATACTACTGTCATTTTCCAAACATTATAAAAGGGGCACATTTTCAATGTACCATTCATCTTTCTGCACTGCTGTACATGCTGCTCCCAGGGGAATTTTGAAGAGTGTCCAGCTGGGCCATCTTGTTATGCAGTTGAGGGATATCTTATGCATCCCCAGGAAAAAATTCCAAACCAATTTGCCAGAAGACAAGAAGGAAAAAGTACTGGAGTCATAATATCATTCAAACATAATACTGCCTCTCTTTTCTCATTTCTCTAATTTTCTTAGATGGGGGTTATATCTTTAACTTTACTCTATCTGAATCATACATGGTTTCAAGATTGAACACCAAAGACTGGACATGAAAATATATTGTTAGAATTATTTGATATTGTAAGAGGTGTTTCATAAATCATAGACATTTAGCGTGGATGGGAGATCTGGACATCACCTAGTCCAACTTCCTGGTCAAAGCATGCCTAACTTTCAAGTTGTTCAGGACCCTATCCTTAAAGAAACACAGCAGGGAGAATTTTTCTGGGTTTCTTTTCATTCCAGATTGAAACACAGTCGCATAAGTTTGTCTTCAGGCTTTGGGTCCTTCATCGAGGGATGTTTGATTCACTTTCCCCGTTGTTCTTACTTTTTTCTGCAAATCTTGTTATTCACCCACTGCAGGAGGGACTGTAAAACTTTCCTAGCAGTCACCACCGGTTTCCTCCGGTACTATCCCTGCCAACTTCTCAGGTGTGGTTACATTTCCAATTACAAATCATTCCTGCATCTCCTGTAGAGACCTCTGGGAAAGCCCCATGATTACTTCATATCCAGTCACTCCCTTACTTCTCAGAAATCACACTGTCTTTTCTTACATCCCACTCAGTCTTAAATGACCTCCTCAAACTATGACTTGTTCTTAATGTCAGTTACTTTCCCCACGCTTAGAACTCTTCAATTAAAATCTCTATCAGCCTCTGCCTTTGCAGTTAAAATTTTCACCACAATTGCAGGCATCCTGGTCCCACAAAAACAGCGCAGAAGACTAACACATTCATCACGCAGTAGTAATACAATCCAGCTTCTCTTATTCTCAGACCAAAGTAAATGTTTTGTTTTCTTTTTCTCAGTCCTCATGCTCTCAAGCATGAACCTTCAAAATTCGTCTGATTCATGATGAAATTAGTTCCTCCTTCCTCTGCACCTACCTGCTCCTGAAATTCCCAGGTCTTTATCCATATGAAATCCACGTGTTGTTATCCTGTCAGACTGCGTAGGCACTTCTGACTTGCAAGCCTTCTATCTGTTCTTACTCTCAGCGTGCTGACAAACACCTTTGTCTTCACTGTGTCAGAATTCTTCACATTTGCCCTTCCTTTTATCTCCACAACTCCATATTTCCCAGCACCGTTTCAGCTGGGTCTTCATAAAGCTGTAGGTAAGAGATCTTTCATAATCCTTTGGTGGTAAACGTTCTATGTAATGGTGAAGTGTGTCTGGACAATGGCATAGTGCAGTTTCTGCTTCAAACATGTCTTCTGTTTGCCCTGGCTTCCTTATTTATCCCATTTCCTTTGACAGTCATCAGAGTTAAACAGCATTTCTCTTCTCTTTTTAGCCAGTCTGTCTTGCAGCCCAAATCTCCAACACTTGCCTTACCCACACTCGCAATAACTGAGGGCACAAACTAATTCTCTGAAGGGTCTTACCACTGAAAGGTCAGCGTTTTATTTTATCATAGTATGCTGTTGGCTTAATCATGCTGCTGTAGTTTCTATTATTACTGCTAACATATACAGTCAGTCTTTTACAATGTAACATAGAGATGTGTTAAATGCATTTCAGCATATGTTTTATGGCTGATAAGAGAAATTCATCCCATAGAATTGGGTATTGAAATGCATGTAAATTAAAGACAAAGGCAACATGAAATAAGTGACCATAATTCATAGTGACCTAAGCTTTTACTGGCATCTACACAAGTAACACATTAAACTTTATAAATTGCAAATATCTTTCTTCTATGAAATCTTCATAGTGGGAAATTCCAATATTTTAAATAGCTATACTAGGTACTGAAAAAAGACATGACTAAGTGCTTAAATGATATTTTAAAACTAGTGGAGGCTGTAAATAGACTATTTATAAACCAGGATGCTGTGTGTGTTTGAACTTCCTCAAGCCCTCTAAAGGGGAAGGCGTGCCATCACAACATTCCTGTTAGTCATTCACAGGTTTTAAAAATTTTGTTAGTGTTACACAAAATATTTTTAATTCTTAAGATACACATAGATGTAACATCAGTGATTTCTGGTAACTGCCATTAATTATTTTACTGGGAAGGAGAAGAGAAACACAGCAGCAGCAACACAGAGAAGGGCACTAAGGCTCTTCTAAGCAGCCACATGTAATGCTGGGTATGAGGTGCTGCGCTCTGGGCACTCTAGCCATTCTCTCAGCAGTGCAAGTTATTAAACTGAACACAGTGCCCTGCAAATGAATCACTTTTAAGCCTTGATGATCTTTTACTTGGCTAAATACAATTTACTTGCTCAATACAGCATTTCACGTTGGGACCAGTAGTTCTCCTGATAATCTGATGCATTACTTTCTCTTTTCACCACTTTGGTTACTATCTTTGTACTTCAGTAAAGCACCAGAACAGATTTTATCTTATCATCTCACAAGACTTGGCTTCTGACTCAGTGCTTGTTCAACGTTAGGTTCAGCATACCTTTGACCAACAATATTTGTTCAAGTACGGCAGCTAACAAAAGAGTTTTTAACAGCATCAAAACCTGTCCAAGTGACAAAAGGTTCTCAAGGACAAATGGCTATGGTTCTTCATGTCGTATGTATTTGAGTCTGCCCCAATATGTGAACATGGCAGCTATGCTTGCAAATACTATCATAGCATCTTCAAGAAATGTAAGATTTGATTTAAAATATACCTGAGGCATTTGACAGAGGCTCCTCTGGATCCGAGGAAAGATCTGCCAGAAGATTTTCAAATAGTAATCCCTTCAATGTTAAATCCAAGTCAGCTAGGCATTACTGAGTGCCAGCGCTATGAGCCAGTGCTGGCCAAGCTGCTGCATATCCACCAACCACTCTGTCAAGCCCAGCAGGGCACATTCACTAATTAAGCAGCCTGGACCATTGCCAGTGAGTCTGAAAGCTTCACAGACTGTGAGTACTTGAACTGCTCAAGTTGTGGTAGTGAGTTCCAGGGCATTTACCAAAACCAGCACACTTCTGCCTAGGACACGGAGGCACTACAAGGGGTGTCTGAACTCCATAAAAATGCCGTTGCTGGAACCCTGACATGTGTTATCCCTGTTTAGAGATGTCCTAATTTCACACTCATGTTCTAAGACACATGGGGTGGCAATCTGAAGGAACCTTCCAAATGAGACTGATTTACCCTACGCTGCTTCTGGCAGCTGTCACAAACTACCAGGCTAACAATGATAACTCTTAATATTCTTCTGTCAAATCATGTATCTGTCATAGTCCAGCAATAACCTGTCATGTGTTCTATTTTAGTTTAGAATGTGCACAGTGATTTTCCATTCCAATATTTTATGACTTCATACTCAAAACTTTACATTCCTTTTCTACGTTAATGCAAAGTTTAAAGCAATGCTGCCTAATAACCAACTTTTTGTATGAAAATTTGTTCCATCTAAGCAGTTATTTTACAACTGGTATTAAGCCCTTCAAAATCTCAACAGAATAGACATTATGTTATTTTATAAATGTCAAAACTCAGCAGATTTGATTCACTTCATTGATGTACTGAAGCGGATGTGGAGTTTTGAGCTACATCTCAAAGCTGCTTCTTTTATCCTTAGCTATAGAACTACAATTTTTCTATGTGTTCTGGTAAACAGCATGGCAATATCTCCTAAATAAAGTTATATGTAAACTCGTAGTCAGAAAAGTATTTGGAAATAGAAACTCAGAGTCAGAGCCCAGTCCTCTGGATCTTAATCCTATCTAATCCTTTGGCAGGATCTTATCTTAGGCAACTTGTTTCACAGTCATTCCAAATATATTTTTTAATGTAAGTGGATTTTAAACAAAGTGAAGTTTTCTTTTTCACACGTGTGAAAAAGAGCCATGTGTTGCTTCTTCATCCATTCATTCATTTCTGTGGAAACATTTGCTCTGGGTCTCAATTATTATTTCTTTGTTTACTTTAGGGTTATTTTAAATCCCCTCTGCTGTGAGGAAGCTTAGAGGAGACATGCTAGTGAAAATCCCAGAACAAATGTTGTCAACATTTTGCTTGCCAGTATGCAACGTCAGTGTCTCTCACAAATGAACAAACAGAAGAATAATGTAAACGCTTTTGGGCTTCAAGCTTATCTTATTATTAGAACAATATTGTCTTTGTCAGCCTCAATAAGAATTTCTGTAGCATTTAGGATATTTTGGAAATCCTCAAGCTTAGGTAATATTCTTCACAGTGCAGCTCACTCCCAATTACAGTGCAAGAAACATTACAGTACAGTGTTAGAATGAACATGCGTGTTCTGTTAAATCCAAATGTCTCTTCAGATACCCAGTTTGAGTGACTTAATTCCTAGAAGCATTTGAATATGTAAAACAAGGAAGGTAGAACTGGACTCTTGTCTATAAAGGAGATAGTGTGCAGTGTAGGTTGATGGATTGAGAAGAGTTTTGTCGACCTTAGAATATCCCTTCCATCCCATACAATGCAGATCCACTAGCTTTATGCTCTTCAGTCTGATCAGTGTCACCCCTACAAATAACAACATTCTTCCACATTGAAAATATTTTACATAGATCTTATCACAAAATTTCAATATCTTCCCTTCAACTGCCCGAGGTGAGTAACTCAAACAAAGCTCAATGCAACAACTTACAGCAGAATGCCTGCCTGAGGAGATGGGAATCAGCTTCTCCAGCCTCCATCAGCAGAGCCTTTTTTCTTTTTCAATTCTTCTGCTAGTAATTGGATAGGAGTGAGTGCCATTCGAGAAGTTTCTCTGATCATTAGCACTCACAGTTACCTGTGGCAGATAAAGTCCTCCAGCACTCTCTTGACTGTGCAGTCAAGTCTCTTCAGTCTTCCATTTATCTGCAATAGAGAAGGAACATCTTAAGCCAAAGATACACAGAGAAGTGCACTTCTGGAAATATAAAACACTCCTATAAAATTTGCCAATCCTTCTGGATTTGTGCAAAACCCATGAGGATTCCATACTAATGATTCTTTCCCTCTTCATCCACCACCATCTTGTCTCTTACCAGCACGGCTTACCATTGCATCACCTGCAAGATTTGCCTACACTAGTGAGAAATCCTCTGTGAGGTTTTTCAGCTGAACAGTTTTTCACAGACTGGAAATTGGATGGACACAATTCAGTTTGTACAATCTAACTGGGTCAGATATAATGACATCCATAGAGTATATTACCGCTAATGTGTAGTCCAACTGCTTTACCCTTACAGCCTTTTATTAATTACTAAAATTATTGCGTGCATTGTAGGCCTCAGTCACTTGTGATCTATACCTACTAGAAACACCAGAATGCAGAGCTGCAGGTGACATGCTGTCACCTTTTTCTGAGTAGCCTTTATAGAAACTGAATAAAGGACTGCAATTTCTGAAAAGCAAATTAAATCCTTTGTTATTGCAGAAATAAGAATGCCCAGTGCCATTGTGAATAGCAGTTGGGGTCATTTTCTTATCCTTCTATTTCCCATGAAACACAGATATGCCAACAACAGGTGCACTGTAGAAATAATACTTCTGTAGAAAGAACAAATCCTTACAGCCCACTGACGTGAACAGAGCTCAGTTTTATCCACCTGAATGACATAATTGCTGAACTATATTCACCAGTAACATTTACCGTGGAAAGAAGTAAACGTTTATTGCTCTGATATTCTTCTTTCGTTATTTATTTATTCATGTATTTATTCGCATCAGCTGCAATGCAGCCACACTACTTTTCATAACAGCCTGTCAATAACAAGGTCTTATTACAAAGTTGTCTTTAATTAGTAAGGATCCTGACTGTGCTAGCAGAAACCCAGCAAAGAGCTAGGAAGTTTTAGCTGGCATTTCCATGTTCTAGTTCAGCTGATGATCATGATATGAGCCACAAAAACACCTAAGAGAAAAAAATCTTCACAACTGCAGCTTAGACAGCAGTGCAGACCAGTACTTCAGATTTTCAGCAGTCAACAGAATAGTCTAAAAAACCTCATTTTCCTCATCTGCTATTGCTACGAGCTTCCCACAAGAGTCATGTTGCTTAGAGAGAGTGTGCCCAGGTACATCATCTTTGCTTGAGGATTGGAAAGGGATGACATTGTAAAACTGCTGTTCTCCTGCTCTGCTGACCCATATTCTGCACTTGCGCTTTTTTTTCTGATATAACTTGTACCATTTCTACAGATCTTTATTGTGCTTTGTTTCTGTTTTGTTTGTTTAAAAAAAAAAAAAAACCTGCCATTCTGCACAGCTGTGGAATAAGTTTACCGTGGTGCCACATCAGTGGCTGATGTATTGTTTTATTTGACAGGTGATGGACTGTGCAATGCCTCTGATTGGTGAGCATCAGACCGAAGACAGGCAACATATAACCGAATTAGTTGTAAGCAAAATGAATCAAATGTTGTCCAAAACTCCTATACCATCTCCTCAGAGACCCACTGCCACTCAGCAGCCTCAGGTAGGAAACCCGTGTTTTTAAAACAAAGCATCTTATTCTATAATTTTACACTGAAGATTTTCCTTCAAGAATCTAGCTGGACAACTCTTCAGATGAACCCTCAACTATAGCGATTCAAGAGCTTATCAATATGTTGTATGGGTTTGTCAGATTTGGATGAGGTTATCTCCAGATGTAACTGAGTACTGCAGGTAACGCATTGTCTTGTTGGTATGTTGGTATGGTATTACAAGTAAACTGATAGCTCTGGATTCAGTGCATCACCAGGTTTTGTATTCTTTCAGTTATATCTCTATAAAATATCAAGGAAGCTTAAACATCATTTAAGAGTCTTTGCCCTGAGGATGTCAGTAAGAATGCTAACGCAATAGTTCTTGTTCCTGTGCATTTGTGAGAAATGAATTATTTGATCAGCTCTTTATGTGCTGCCATTCAGGAAAATGCCTTTCAAATCTAGGAAACCCCTGAAATATATGTAGTGTGCTATTAAACTTGCGTCAAAGATTGAAAAGGGATGGTTTTCACTTATTTTATGTGGCCTGACAGTTGAAGTGTGGACACCACAGAATTCTGCCCTTTGCCTTGCTACCAGCCAGCTTTTGGACTTCAGAAATTATCTTTGCTTCCATTTCTGTGCTTACAAGATAAAAAGTCTCTTTTATTGACCATTTAGATAACTTTGGTGGTGTTGATTTGTACAAGGCTCTAAGAGCATAAAAGGGCTACATAAATGCTAAACAACATCTCTTATGGGTTCGCAGGTGAGGCAGCAGCTCTGATCAAGAGCAGCATTATTAGCTTCAACTTCATGCACTTCTTTTAATACACTGAAGGAATAAACCATGACAATACATTCTGACAGTCAGCTACTGAGGACTGTGCTGCTGCTCTGTACTAGCACAGCTCCATGGAGATCAGCTAAGCAACAAAGTAAGCCCAGCTATAATACAGGAATTACGAAGACTAAATCAAGAATCTATTTTTACTACCAGTAGGCTCCATACCAGGTAAACAATTTGAGAACAATTTTGTGGCATGCCTCAGACAGACTTGTTCTTGAGGTAGAGTGACTAAATTGTTCTTCAAATATATCATTATGTTTTAAGTTGTAAAAATACACCATCCCACATAAAAAAGTGGTGTGGATTCTATTTATATTACAACCACTAGAAGCTAAGCACAAAATTGTTTCGAATGCAGAACCACATACAATGGAGAAGTTTCCATCCAACATGAGTCAAGGCTATTGTACAGAGCACTGAAAAAGAGGGACAACAAAGGGAAAAAATAAGTCACTTTATGCCAAAATGAAATTTCTTTTAGGACTATTAAATTAGTCATATATTAAGATGAAGCAGAGCTGCCCAAAGTGTACATGTCAAATCTAAATTTGTAGCATTACTGGACAGATTCACAGTGATTTAGAACATGTAATATTTCACATTTTGGGGGAAAAAACTGAAGGTCCTGGATGAGCATGCTTCCCTGGATTTCAAAGAAGACAAAGATGGAGAAATGTTTGCGGTTACTGGTGCCATCCAAAGAAGCTGGTTATCTGTTGTGTGTAAATACAGTTTTTACTCATTTCCAAAGAAAACTGCCTACATAAGACCAGGTCCAGAATGAAAACAGGACGAGCAACATTTTTAGTAAGTTTCTAAATTCCTCAGTCCTTTTTGTCACCCATCATGTCAATGAAAAGGCTTTTTTTCCTCTTAAGCAAAAACACTTTGGATGAATCCAAAGATAATATTTGCTGACTAGCTGCTGAATTTCTATTATATTTCTACCGATGCAGCTTAGGTTACTAAGAATTCAGCCCTTGCTAATAGCAACAGGATGTCATTCAGCATTAATCTTATTTGCCTTTTCCTATCCTTTAATTTTGAATGACAGTTGACCAAAATCAGAGCTATCCCTTCCGCATATTTGCAATATTTGTTGATTTTCCTCTTAGTTAATCAGACGCTACTTCCTTAAAATTTGCGTTGTTATATTATTCACCAGCTTAGGACACACAAAGGGGATCTGAATTTCTACAGATGCCATTTGCAAATACTCATTAGTCTCCTCAAATTTAAGAGACGATCATGAGCATTTAAATCAGTATTTAAATCTCCTTATGTGTAGCTCATTTTTAACTTGTGTAGCTCATTTTTAACTGGGTTGTTTTCCTAAGAATAGAATTAGTCTGTAGAAACAAGATGTCCCTTACATCTTTGAACAGATTTCTTCTTCCCTCATCTGAGATATTTTCTATTCTTGAAAAATACAGCCCATTCATTTGCAGGGATAGGGGGAGATGCTGCATATTTCTGCAGGCCATGTAAAATGCAAAGCCAGTAATTAACCCCGAATAAAGCATATGCAGACATATATGTGGTCTTAGAGACCAAAGTAATACAAATATCAGAGAGTTACATGAACTGTTTACAGCCAGTGGTACAGCCACAGATGTGCCATATATTGCATTCCCTTATTATCTACATGTGGTTTTTTTCTTTAATTATTTATGATGTATCTGTGGCACTGGGTTCATCATGCCTAAAAGAATGCTTCAATTTCTAAATGCCCTGAACGGTCAGTGCTGTCCCAATTAACTAGTAGTCCATCAGAAAACAAATCAATGATTAGGAAAACAAGTCTGTTTAGGGCTGTGCAGCCAAATCTTGATGGAAACAATTGGCCTTGTAATATGTTCTAAAGGCCAACAAAGTTCTTTCTCTCCGAGTGCCAGAAGGAGCAAACTGCAAGTAAGGACCTCAGACAACTGTGCTGGTTATGTTGAAACCTCAGAGCTGCAGATCCTGTGATTCTTAAACCCGTTTAATCTCAGATATCAGATATATACAACAAACTATGTGCCATGATGTTGTGGTCCCAGGTTACCGTGTACCTTGAACAGCGTGATCAATCCATGCCAGGACAGAAAGCACTCTTAATTACAGGACTCAAAGCTCAACAGTTTTGCTCTTATCAGTCACTTTAGGAGTCCTCCCACTACAAAGAAAAGCAAGAATCCCTGGACAGCTTTGTCTGCCTGATATCACTGTATTTAGTCAAGAAACTCTTTCAAACAATAATTTTTTTTCTATTTATTTTAAAAACATGGCAGCTTGTTCTACTACTAACAACCATGATGAGAATATTCAGTAGAAATCTATCTAGGAATATGATGTTTATGAAATTTTTCCATGAAGCAGACCAAAATCCAGGTGCTCTACTTGTAGGCAATAAATGGAAGTCTAAATTTCCTCCTTTTGTAGCCTTTTAACACTTCTGTCAGGTCTTCTGAGAAGCCTCTGTCTGATCTTTCCTGAAAATTCAAACCAATAGGATGAAGGACCCACAGAAGTGCTCTCGGCAGTGGAATCGCATTTCTCTGTCTCCATCTGTTGACAGGAAAGGTCACTGCTTCAAGTGCTGCTGTCTGGATTTGCAGAAATGTTTGCAGGTGATTGCTGAGGAGAGGCTATTCTGTGAGGGTTTCTGTAGCAGCATTTGTACATAAAACAATAATAGTAAAACATACTCAGTGCTGCATATCAAGTCATGATACAAGTTGTGATGAATTCTTCGTACATTGCATTATGCAAGAATATTGCCATAAAATGCAAATTATTACCATAATGCTAGCAGTTGAAGCTAAGCAAAATCATATTAGGAAAATGTTATCTCAGTGCAGCTCTGTTGAAACCATGTTGCATTGTCCACAAAAGAACACAGAACATAGCACTACCTACTACATCCTGGTCCTTTTCTGCTTAAAAGAAAGGAGTAGCAGAGCACTGAAAAAGCAATAAATAATGCAGAATTAGAGGATGGTGCTTCCATTGTTTTGAGACTTGAACAGCAGAACTTGGCATATTTCGTTTTTTAACATTCTTTCCTAAAATGTTTTAATACTTTCTCTACTTTTTGCCCAGAGGGAAATTCAGTGCAATTACATTAAGCTCAGTACAGACAGAGCTCTTCCTCACCCATCTTCAGCTATATAGTGATCTCATTGAATTTATTTCCATTTTTCTAATTTTTCTCTTTATTCTTCACTCCCTGAGCCCTCGTGTGATTTGATCACTGCCAAACAGTTCTCTCCAGTTTTATTTTACTATGTTGAAAGAGAAAATTGAGCCAAATGTGAACATAGAGTATGTAGAAAGTACTAACTCCAGAGAGAAAAGCAGATCATTATCAAGTTACCTATTCTCGTGCTTCCATAATAGTAGTTACAGTTCTATTCCATCCCATCTGTTGTATTTTCTGATTATTTTAAACTACTTAGGATGAGCAGCAATTTCTTTTGAATCATAGAAGCTTTTACGCTGGCCAGACAATACAGTTACTTGATTTCATCTTAACTGAAAGGGAGTGCACATAACTGGGAAGGATCCCTGTAACCCGTCATGGAGTTATATGGAAATCTAGAAGTCAGAATGAAAAGTAAGCTGCTGTGCACTGAAGTCCAGGTATGGACCTCATTTCTAAATGACACTCTGCTTTGCAGTCTCACAGAAGTTCACCTGAAGTGTAGGAGTTGATTATAGTGCAAATGGAATGGGACCAAGGTTAGGTTTGGTACAGCTTTGTGTCATCCTTCAGCCCCTAATGCCAGCCCTGCTCACGTTGGCCAGGCCATGCTCATACCACCAACCAGCACCACCACCAAGAATTTCCCTTCTGTCACAGTTCCTTGGCACTTATTGCAGGAATATATTTTTCTTATGTATTTTTGGAAGGAAGGACTGCCTAACAAATAAACAGAGATTACACTAAATACTTCTGTATGAATGAAGGTAAATATAGTTTGAGCATTAATTCTTGAAAATCCTATTGAAGTGGTGCAAAGCAAATCATTCCCTGTTGTAATTAGATCTATCATAACGGACAGCAGGAGTAATTTCAGAACTGCTTGCATTAAAGAGGTTGCTAAATTATCTGATGAGCCCTAAAACCACATGTGCTGTATATTTCTTTTTCTTTTGAAGACATTTAAAATAGGAGATAAATGGCAGCGACGACATCGTATGTCTATAAAACAGATGTACACAGATTTGTAGAGCAGCATCTTATAGAAACTCAGATCCTGAATAGACACAAGAGATGAGCCTGACTTTCTCCCTGCTCAGGGCAAGGCAGCACTGAGACTCCAGATGAAAGTCTGGGCAGGACATACTATCTGCCTCTTTAATTCTTTAGATTTCTGAAGTGTTACATCAGTTACTCTGTATAAATGGAGCATACCTAGTCAATAAAGAGGGAGTTTATCTGTGTAGCTGTTAATTGAGCTGCATTGCTATTCAGGTTTTACTGAGCATTTACCTCGGTAAGTTGCTACGCACTTTGACAGCCGTCAGTGACTACCAACAAAATCATGTTACTTGTTCTTTACTACTTGCTCTCTGCATCTGCCTGGAAGTCCTTTTCAGTCATAGTTCCTAGTAAGCAAATTACTTGTCATATGATGATATTTATTGACTTATTGTTGTCACTTAATGGAAAATCAGTCAGGCAGCAGCAAGGTGCCCATGTCAGGAGAAAATCTAAGGCTGGCATCAAGACTCCTTAGGAACAATACAAAGTAATCCTGGGGCATATACACATCACAGAACGCTAAAAACTACATTGCAGAGGTTATGTAAGTCAAAAGCATTCTTAAAGCTGTCCTGTTAAAGCAATTCTTAGGAGTTATTTTTTAAGCTGGAGGTGCACTCCAGAGCCTGCGGTACTGCAGCCAGTTCTGTTCTTTGCCTCCCAGCGACACCTCGTGGCCTCTGCTCCCGGTGCTGCATGGCTGTTGGAGCTCTTACTTCCAACTACAGCCTATTGCAGTATATCACACAAACTCTATCTATCTCCTTAAACAAGAAGTTGGGTATACATTTTACCAATACAAAATGCTCCCTCTTCTGCAGTTTGTCATAACTCTATTGCAGTGTATTTACGCCATATAATTTCATTGTTTTTAATACAGAATATATTTTAATATGCTTAATGTATGACATATATAATTGTACATATATATATGCACAATATTTAGCTCGGAGCAAGAGAAGCTTATTTTAATCAAAGAGGTTTTTTAACCTTTTTGTTATTTTATCTTTTTGACCATACAAGAAAAACAGTTGTTAGCACTTTCAATCCTAATCTAAATGTATGGAATTAGGAAAAGCAGAAGAAAATAGAATTGTAATGGACTCTGAGCTCAGAGCTTCCTGGTGACAGGCATGGGGGAGGCAGACAAATTTAATGATCATACATATATAATGATATATTTTACTACAGCAGTTTTGTCCATCTTTCAATACAACATCTATTTGAGGCAGATCCTACATTCTTCACAGAAGTGATGGAGATCACAACAGACTTAAATGCTGGATTAAATGTGTTTTTAAGAGTTCTGGATGAGTTATTTAAAACAGTCACTATTTCATTACACAAAGTTTGATTTATTTTAAGTATTTGAACTTGACATCCAGGTAGAGTGAGATACTAAACTCAAAGTTTATGCAGGAAAATGAATCTTAGGATTTTTAATATGTTGACAGCAGTGGGACACAACATACAGATGTTGAACAGAGATTTTATTTAAAAAAATGATTGTAAAATGTAAGATAACCTGTTTTAAAATGTTTGTTAAGATCCTGTACCAGTAGATGGAGTAATTACTAAGGAGGTAAGTACACATTGCTTGGTTCTTTCACTGGTGATGTCTACACAGATGGTTTTGGTGGTTAGCTGTGCATGGATCAATTAAATGAAGATGATTAAACCATAACACGGGTAAATGCTTGTCTTTCCTAGCCTGTTTTGAATTACTGTGCCACAACTAAACTAGTGTGCCTTTACAGTGCCCTTCTTAAAGGGATCTGGTGACGTGCAGATAATAAGAGAGACAATACTAAGGGACATATATTAAAATTCTAGGATTGTTTGGTCAAAATTTCTATTGACATCAACAGAAATTTGTGGAAGCAAAAGTTTTCAGAATGTTGCCTGGGTTTTGTGGGGACTTTTTGTTTAATTTTCATTTTTAGCTCTGACTATATTGAGTGCTTATTGTCAGCAGAGTAGCTGGGAAGAATACATGCAAAGTCCCTGCAGATAAGCTGAGCAAAGCTTGATAACAGAAAGAGTTGCTCACAAAAGTACATTACAGAATAGAAAAGCAAAGGAAAAGATCCCACAGGCTATCTGACAGAGTCGAGCATCAGGATCAGAATTATCAGGATGACTTCAATTGTCTGTAGGATGTAAGGCAATAGTCTTAGTGCTAGTCATTTTTGTAATACAGAAGACAACAAAATGCTAGATAAAACTGAAAAAACATAACCAGTACTAATAGCTAGTAGCTTATTTTAAACATATTAACCGTGCTGTTTTCTTTTGGTCATCACTGCACAACAAAGCTGTGCTTAACTTTCTGCTCATCTCCCAATCTGCCAGTTACACTGTCAGAAGCAGACACTGAGAACTCTAGGGCTCCGTGGTGAGTACCTTCACGAACCAAGAAAACACTTAATTCTTAAGTAATCAGGAGCCCTCCAGTACAGAGTGTACGTTCTCAGTAGATTTTGGTGAGAAACAGCTTTCTTGTGCCACGACATTTTTGGAAGATTTCAAGGAAATGTCCTCAATGCATTATAAAGCAAAATTTAGTCTTTTCAAAATTAAAACAAGGGAAATAGTGATCCTATCACTACAGACCATGCAGTAAATACCGCATAAACAAATACAAATGGAGAGTCTTAGTTAGATCTCTGTTTGGTCTTAGTGCTATAATTACTATCGTACAAAATCCTCTCTTTTTTTATCATATTTTTTTCATCTATTTTTACTCTCTGATTTCGTTTTTTTAAGCTGAACCTAATGGCACTGTCTTTTTTTTGGAGGTTTTTCCTTGGTCTCCATTCCTTTCCCCACTGCGGTGGGTGTTTCCCTTCTCCTTTTTTGTTATCATTCTCTGTCTCCACTTGACTTTTTTATTTGATTTCTCTGCCCTTTAAATCATAACCTGTTAAGCAAAGCCATTTGGCTTTATTCCATGTTTAACTTGCAAGGATTCTGTCCCTCTCCCCAGCAGTCAGGGCCGTAGTTTATTTTGAATAAGGACCATGTGCTAAGTAAGCATTACAGTTTTTAAACAAGTACCAAGAGAAATTACGGAAAAATCCAAAACGGAGCAGCTCATTTTCTTGATTTGTCAATTGGGGAAAAAACAAGCAACCTCCCTTTCCCTCCACCAGGGAGGGGAAACCTCCCTAACCCTCCACCCATCTGGTGGTGGGTCAGGGCTCCACCTGGCTGGCTATCCAGCAGTGCACGCTTGTCTTCAGCTGCTCCAAGATTGCTCTCCAGTATCTCCTAGCTCCTGGGAGAGACTCAGGAAGGTTCTCAGAGTTCCAGCCAGCCACCAGTGATGCTTCTCCAGGTGGCTGTGTGCTTGTGTTGAATCAGGCACACGCAGCCACTGGCAGACGGCTCCAGTGTTTAGCTCAGTGACTGCTTCTCTCCCAAGCCTCCTCCTGCTGCACCATTCTCTGACACTCATACAATAATACTCTGATAACTGTGGGTTAAAAGACTGGACTTGAATTAGCTCCCTTTTTTCAGACTTTCTGTTTCAAAGCACGAACTTCAATTCTGTATGGATCCAGTAATGATGGGTCTTTGTGGCTCCAGATTTTACCTCATCCTGTTCTTGAAAGGATCACTTGTCATCCCATAATAAAAAGACCAAAGGAGCGGATACAGCATAGCGTCAGCCTGGGTCAACGTCCCTGGATACCAGGGTTAAAAACCTTCCTTACAATTTCAAACGACAGCGTAGGATTTTGACACTATCAAGCCCCAAGCAGTACTTTATCCTCTATGTATGTAGAAGTATCTATGTATGCTGAGAAAGGTTTAAGGAAGTTTAACTTTCCAGTAACTGGACAGTCTTCTAGATACGCTGTACCACCTCCCTGTCCATCTACAGGACAGCTCTCTCTCTGGTATCACACAGACACATTTCAGTCTCAGCTGCTTTAGCACACAGGGGGAGCTCTCTCCTATCACATAGCCCACATTCCTTCCTTGTCTGTGGGGAGCAATTTTTTTAGTGGGAAGAACTGCCTGAAAGCTGCTGTGCAACAGCATTCTTTTAATGTTCCCATTTCAAAAACTGAAGTTGAAATCTGGCTTCATTAAGCAAGAGTTGCAATAAAATCAGATTGCGTCCTTATCCATTAGAATTACTGACTGCCTCTGGAACGGGGCCACTTCTGCTGCTACTTCTTAAAAAGCCCGTTTTTCCTGATAAGTCAACATCCTACTTTTTCTCTAGAAACTTTGTTTTTTGGTAGTGAGTGCGATTTTTTTTTCCAGCAAAATAATAGAAAATAGAGCTAACGTGGACAATGTGATGTCACCTGTTCCAGTGTCCACGGGAAAATACTGCAGTGTGCCCTTTAACAGCAGTGGGTCTGTACTAGGCTTTTCATTTTTCAGATTGTGTGTAAAAATATTCAAGAAGAAAACTCTTCTCTAGGAAGTAATTAGTTAACTAGGAATGGAAAGCACTTAGTATACAAAATAAAAGTTAGAATACTTTGCTATGTTTAAAACCAAAACTTTGTCAGTGCATATTGCAAATACTATTCCAAGTAAAAAATAAGCTGTACAGCTTGTTTTCTCTTCTTAGCAGTCATTTCCCTGCTCATTCAGAGGAAATTTTTACAGGTTTTACATTGGTTGTTTGGAAGGCTGGTTTGGAAAGCAGATCTGAATTTTTTAATCCTTTATTGCAGCTCAACATGAGGAAGTTCTGGGTTGGCATCAGTTTTGCTGAGAGTATCTTTTCCATACAGACTGTCTCAGTGGAGAAGGGCAAGACTGAACACTGATACTCCAAAAAAACTGTAAAAAGTGGGAGCCAGCTCTGCTGTTGCTGGCCTCTTTGCACTAGGCAGTGAAAGTGGCTTATGTTTAAGGTGTGCCTTACCATGTCTCTCTATTGTAACTGGAATCAGGCCTGCTTCACTGCCTGTCTCAGTCCTCAGGGGATAAATAGCAAAAACTTTGTAGTCATGTTCAGTGCCAGTATCAAGGAAGCATTTCTAAGTCACCTGTGCCAGATTCATCCTGTGGAGAGCAAGGTCTGTACTAGCAACTGGTGAAGATCCCTGCCGTACTCATTACACACTGCAGGTATAAAACAGTAAGCAATAAGGCAGCAAGGAGTTTCTTACTTTTGGATTCAACATATCAGAAAGTCTCTTCAAGATCTCACTGCTTTGCTAAATGGTAAAATGCGGGCTTATTTTCAGCCCAGCTTTGTTCAGTTTATACCCATTTCTCCTTGGTTCACGTTGTCCTTTAGTCTAGCTTATTTCTTACCTTCTTCTTTTCCAGTACAACATAGTTGTAAAAAGCAACTATACTGCCTTCAAGCCTGCTTTGCTAAACTAAGCAAGCAGTGTTCCTCCAAAAGCTCCAGGTGCAGACTCTTCCATCTGCCCAGTCAGTTTAACAGCACTTCCCTGCACCTGATCAGCTTACAGTCATCCCTCTTCAGCAGTGGTGATGTCATCCTAGCGTGAGGACTAAGCGTCTGTATCTATGGCATTTTTCATACAATCATTTACTATTGACACCCTACTTAAATGTCTAAATTGCCTCTCTGCTTTGCTATCGCATTTCTTCTTAGTCCTCCTGTTAACTTAATTGTTTTACTATTTATTCTTGTTTCCTTTATGTGATCAAAATCAACTTGTACTTTGGGAATTCTCATTTGATCCCTCTGTTTTCTGACCCGAAAAATATGACTTTCCCTTCAAAAATTGAAGTATCTATGAAAAGCTTCTGTCATTGCGTTACAAGAAAAACCAAATGAAACCCAAAAACAACTATACATGCTCCAAGTATAGTTTACAAAATCTTCAAACACAGCCAAATCAATATCAACTTTTGCTGGGACTCGGTTTAGCATCTCTCTTGCCTAGGGGCTGTTTCCCTGCCAAGTCATTTCTTTTGCTTCCACCCATTTCAGCATTCTTCAGATTATTCAAAATTCATATACGAATCCAATCTGCATTTACATGAATATGAAAGATAGAAAAAAGAAGTATAACACTGATAAAATTCTAAAACAGCATGCTTTGATGAACAGTGCTTTCCCCCTCTTCTACCAAAAAAATTCTAACGAGACTGTTTCATGTGAATGAGCATAGGAAGTGCTACAGAGACAGCTTTAGACACCTATATTCTGAAGAGGTTGTGGGGTTTCTGCTTGGCTGTAATCAACTTAGCCAATATTCTAAAGACCATTATGCAGCCAGAGCACTATTTTTTATACCCAGAGCTGAGAAATCACTATAGCATACTTGCTGTATTCGTGTGACTTTTTTTGCTTCCACAAAGAAAGTTGTATTCTTTGTAATAGTTATGCAAACAGTAAATCCCCTTTGAACAGGAGAGATTCTATAAGCATCTCTAGATAATGTTACTATCGATGTCAGCAATCCTGTCTCTTTTGGGAATTCTGGTGTGGTATGAAAGCTGTATGCCATAAAATGAAAACCAGAAGGGCTCCTTACCCCACCTCACTTAGGGAGTTTTAAACCATACTGAACACGGTAGTTTCTAGTTTCTGTACTGCTAATTGTACTGTATTGTACTACTAACTGGCAAGCCCTGAGCATCCAAATAAGAATCTGTCCAGAGCCATTTTCCATTACATATTCTGCATTCTAATCCTTGATTCCTGCAGTGTTTGAATTAAGCAGTCAGCAAGTTTGTAGATCAGAATTGCAGTGCATGAAAACATGTTTGTACTAAAAGAAACTGGTAGGAGGGTGAGCTTCTAGGCTGGGCAACAAAGGGAGAAAAAAAAAAAAAAGGCAAAACAGGAGGGGTGAAAACATCTGCAGGACAGGTCTAGTCCAGCATCTCTGTTCAGAGAGACTGTGTTGCCTATAAGGAGCTAGCAGCCTTTAGAATTACGTTGGCACACCACCTTGGAGAGGTGAGGAGTAACAGTCTGCAGTCAATTTGCCAACAACTGGTGTTTTAGAAGAAGCCTGGATTTTATTAAAGGCTTTGGCTCAGGACAGCAAACAAGACTGGTTCAAAGCCTGTGTTTAATATCAAGTATCCAGCTTTCTGACTGTCTGAAAAAAAAGACTCATGAAAAGGACTGCAGTACTACAGACCACTGAAAAACCATGAGTAAGATTTCTCAATTAGGAATGTACTGGTAATTAGTCTTTTTGGGTCAGCTTGGGTGGGTTAGCTAATTAGCAAAAGTAATATACCCATGTGATTGGCCTGGAGTGTGGGTGAGGTTCCTGGAAGCACCAGGTGATATCTGGTGAAAAAAGGATGTGTGGGTGGTAAAATCAGGACAGCTGCAGTCAGTGACTGCAGTGGGGGAAATAGAACTTCAGCAGAAAACGCACAAAGGCTGCAAACTCTCAGAACAGTTGAGGTAAGGATTAGCAAGCTTCTGTAAGGTTTATTGAAAGCCTAATTTAGGATAAAATAATTTCTTGGTAAGATGGAGAGATATGCAGATTGCGTAAGTACTGATGTTGTCAAGGCAGTTAAGTGGTGTGTGCGATAAAACCCGAGACCATTTCAGTGCAAGAACAAATGGTAGGCTTGCTTCAGCCTGAAGGCATGGAGGAGACAGAGGCCCTGCAGATGTTGTTTTAACATTAAAGTAGGTGTGAATTTAAAGCATCAGCCTGTTTTCAGTTTCTAAATAAAATACCAGTTTTGCCTATGTAATCTTTTAGTAGAAAAATAGCAACATTCATTCATATCCTCTCTGGTCTCTGTCTGTCATTGCACAGAACTCTTCCGATTATTTTATGGCCTTTTGTAGGACTAGGCAGTCTATCGCATGCTAATAGTAATATTCCTTATAAAATACCACGTGTGCTTACTGATGTAAAGCACATGGCCAGTTCTGTCCTCCAGAAAGAAGCTGTTGGAAGTCCTAAGCCCAAGAGCTGCCACTTTCCCTTTAAGGGCACACTGATGTGTCATACCTCAACACCAAAGGAAACTGAAGCTGTGTAATATAGAACACCCAGAGGCCCTCAGGGTGTGTAGAGGAAGGTGCCAGGTGCACCAGAACAATGGCACTGGAATATGAAAGGAGTTTGCTCCTCTAGGGCAGTTTTTCCAGGTTTCTGCTCTCTGCGCGAACTTCCCAGCATCCAAGCAGCTACTGATGCATGCATGTGTTGTTACAGCAAGCTCCAGTGCATTGTGCAGAGCGGGTACCACAAATGCTTAAGGTGTCACTAAAATGTGCATAGAATAGAACGTCAGCTTTTCACGTGGTTCAGGAAAACTAGGGGAAGAAGAGAAAACAGAGAAGACTTTAAGCCAGACTAAAGCATTTTAAAATTACCGGGTGGCAGCGTATCCTCATCCGTACAGTGGTGTTTACTGAGAACTGCGTAACTGGATCAGTTAATATGAGGAGCAGGTTTTGTCTCAGTCGTTTTGTACGTATCACTGTTACCCCTCACTTGGTCTTCTGAAGGTTGGTTGGTTGGTAACTCAAGTTTTGGAGTTGTGCTACGTCCATTTATGTAGGTGGCCGCAGCAGACAAAGCCATTTGTTACAGCTGCATATAAGAGTGCTGTTGTCTTGTAACATTTAGAAAGTAGACTTTCTAGATTGCTGTGATGGAATTTGGATCACTTGAGTAAGGTTTATTTCTACAGTTCTGAGATCAAACACAAATCTATCAGAAAAAACGGTAAGTTTTGCAGAAAAACATGCTTAATTTTACATTTACTATTTAACACATTCTGGGGCTTTCCCTCTTGACAGATGGCAGCTTAACTTCTGAATCCTACAAACAAAAACCAAGATACTATGTCCAATGATTTAACATATTTCATTTTTTGTAATGTAAGAGGTGGGCCCAAGACAAAGCTTGGATTCGAGTCCTAATGTTCCCAGAGGGTATTCTGCTCCAAGGTTTTGGTTCAGGCCCATCTTTTTCTCTGGACAAGTATACATTAGAAAATGATACTGCCAAATAAATCTACTGTTTTGAAAATTTAAGTATTACATGTGTTTCTAATAACATGGCAGATGGAGTAGCATGAAGTAATTTTAATTATTTTCATTATTTTTCTGTGGTTTTTGCTTCCTTCTTTCATTTTGCTTAGCAAGCCAGTTAACCTAGAGTGGCCCATCTCTCTTCCCATTTACAGTCAGAGGGAATCAAAGTGAAACTACCATGCTGTGCTCCTGCTTCCAGAAACAAATGCTATTAAAAATACATTATTTTCCGAATCACACAAAGGTATCTGTTAAGTCCACTTTCTATTCAGTCTACCCTAAAAAAGACAGCAGAGGTGGTGAGAAACAGAGAAGTTGTTCGAAGTGCTAGGAGCTGAAGGAGAAGGACCATACACAAATAGTGGTAAGGTCTGAGAAGGCAATCCCTTACATCAGGATCGCATCTTGCAAAGGGAAAACAATTTTTTTTTCAGATCTCAGTTTTGGATTAGTCTAGGATTCATATGTCATGGCAGGCAGCAACTACATTTGAAAATGTTATCTGGATTAAATTAAAATGTTATGCTCAGCCCCCAACCAATGAAGAGATTTCTAATGAAAATAAGGGCAAATTAGTAGAAAATTGGAACTAAGCTACTCTAATTTTTTTTCTCTTCTGTTTTCAAATATATTTTCCAGAGCGGATCACTAAAGGAGCCAGAGCCAAACAAAATCCCACCTCAGCGACCACCACCTCAAGGTTGTTTACAGTACATTCTCGACTGTAATGGCGTTGCAGTAGGACCAAAACAAGTCCAGGCTACTTAGATAACTGAGACTAAAAGCAAGAGTTAAGACAAAAATTAAAATTAAAAAAAAAAAGAAACAAAAATCTTAAAGCAAACATACCAGTTTTGTTCAGTTTTGCATTGTTCAGTGCTGACCTGGACTGTGTTTTTTCTATGCAGTGTCAACTATACCGTCTGGTTGTTTACTTGTTCATGTCTGTGCGTGTAATGCTTACCTACCTTTCTCTGTAAAACTTGTGATTTCAGGGCTGTTGTCAACAGTGTACAAAGAATGTGCCTCTTTAGAGCCCAGTGCAACTGTATGGACGGTTAGACAGTATTTCTTGAGTATTATATATCGTTCAGTAAAGTACCACCAAGGTTCAGATCTCAATACTTTTGCTTACTCTGTGAGTGTGCACACTATGCTCATCGCCTTTGTGTGTGTGTGTGTGCGTGCATGACTAATAGGTGATCCAGATATATTTTTTAAAGCCTAGGTTAGAATTTGCTAGTGAGGCTTTTTATTTATAATTTTATAAAGTTTGTTAACGTTTGAGTTTTACTTAGACGCAAGTGGAAGTCTGATATTTCAAAGACTCGATAAGTGCAATGCAGTTCTTCCCAAGGAATATTTAAAATATCTTCTATTTTACATACTGGTATTCATATTTTTAGTAATTCTGCATTAAATTATTAGCTACAAAGCTATGTAAATGGGCCACCTATGTGCAATATCTCAGTGAAAGTGTGAGTATTTAATGTATCTTATTTCAATTAAGTAGTTCCTTTTGTTGTAATTCTGAATTAGTAATATCTATGGAGATTTGTAAGTAAAAATTAATGCAAATACATTTAAAATCTTATACTCACCTAAGAGTTAAATCCCAGGTTATCTGGTGAGAAGTACCTCAAGGACTGTTAAACTTCCTGTAAGAGCTCTTTTTTTTTTCCCAAATACTGAGATGTTGGGAGATGGTAGACCAAGGTACCTTTAACCAGCGAGGGATCTTGCCCTTTGATTGGATTGCAAGACAGAAGTGTTGGTGCTTTTCTTTACCAACTCAGGTCTATGATTTTAAACCTAGAAATCTCAAGATAGCTATAAGGAAAATTCAGTCCCAGTGTTATCCACATAAATAGGGTCTATAAGAAATGCTTAAAATCATATGTGCAAAAAGACTTGAGATGCCTTGCAACTGCTAGATTTTCTGTAGGTAAATTATTTATGATTTTTTCGCACCAATTTATAGTGTAATATTACAGGAAATATACAGGTGGGCAGTCAATCTGTTGTGAGAAATCTAGCCTAGACTCACAGGCTACAAAATGCTAGCATACCATAAAACTTAGTTGTGAGTGAGCCACAAAAGTGTAATTTGAATTCAGAATATGTACAAAGATGACTAGTAGCCATTAGTTTAGCGTGAACAGTTTTGTTTAGAGGGAAAACAGCTTCATGTTCTGCTTCTGTTTTCCCTACAAACACTGGAAAAAAAATTATCAGTGAGAGTCATCATTCTTAGTGCTTCTTTTCTTTGTACAAGCTGGCTGGTAAGATGAGAATTAAGGTATGCATTGTTAGCTATTTAAATGTTTGTGGTAAGTGCTGCTGTTTACTACCTATCAGTGACTTACATGAATATTTTGCTTTAGTGATCAGCATTTGTCTGGGTCAGTGATCATTCTGATGATGGCATTGGCTATTTTGTTCTCCGTTAAGAAAATTCCACTTAGTCAGGTTCACAAATCCTTACCTCCAGACACCATAAAAGTGAATAAACAATACTGCCCTGGGGTGAAGAAATGAATCTGATGATTGATTTTATTTAAAGCAGTTGTTTTTTTGCATGTAGTAGTACAAGTATTCACAAGTGCTTTTCACACGACATTTGTGAGCTGTGTGTGCAAAGAAGAGATGGGTGTTTCAGAGAGGATTTCAGCTTGTTGACTATGAAGGATTTACAAGGGCACACACTACTGCTACATACTACAGACAAGAAGCAAGCCAAAATGTCTCTGCATGTAAGCATGCTTAGGTGCAATATTGTGGGTAACAGGGAACAGATGTTTTACAGTGTAGGCTTAATGTTCAGTTTTGTTGAGTTATTTTTGGTAAAAGTTTCTTTCATGATTGTTGCCTTTTGTACAACCCAGCTGCAAGAAAGTGAGCAAATGCTGGAAGTGTGACAGCAGTATATCTTTTATGTGAAATACCTTGTACAGCTTAATGTGCAATAAAAGAAAGTTATATCTGTCTTCAGTGTAAAGTTTCTGGCATTCAAGCCTGTATATACAAGTGGGGGAAAGAAACCTTTCTGTTTTTCGATATTGAGTGAAGGGAGACTAATAAGAAAATGATCCTTATTAAGATGTTGCAAGACCATGTTATCACCTTCAAATATTTCCTACAAAAGTGGTTAAAATTAATAAATGATGAAGGCACATTCCTTAACATACAGTACGTGCTATTTATCTTTCTGCACCACAAAACACTGCTACAACTGTATTAAACTTCTTGAAGCACTAGTACGTGCTGTTCTCAGACATACACTGGAATCTCATATAGTAAGTGGAAAACTATAATAGCAATTTTTTTAATCATGAATTGCACCACTACTTCTAGATATGAAGATTTTCTCCACAGAGACTCAAGTAGATGAAGTCTTCTGCTTGCACTAAATATGTGTAAGAGTAAAAATTCCCACATATTCAGGATGCCTAGATCAGTTGTATATTTACTGTTCAGCAAAGCTCTTTCCCTGACTGAAGCATTATATAAACCAACCTCTCAGAATTTCATCCTGTCCCTTTTTCCTTTTAACTTTTATGTCCTGTGTGCTGTCACATGCAAGAATAAAGTTGTTCTAACAACTGCCACCCAAGAAAACCACATCCAGACATCTGATACGAGATGAAAGCAGCTTAGCCACTGATATCTGA
This sequence comes from Penelope pileata, assembly GCA_013396635.1. NCBI lineage: Eukaryota > Metazoa > Chordata > Aves > Galliformes > Cracidae > Penelope > Penelope pileata. The sequence continues at coordinate 333,292 of WBMW01003833.1, read as the reverse complement.
CACAGCACTAATTCAGTCAGAAAGCAGCAAAAAAAAAAAAACCCTCAATGATGATGTAGCATCTTTCAGCCACAGATTTCACAACCTAACTCTTTACGACACGTGGTAGTTTCACACTTGCTACAGTATTTTTTCGGCATAATTCCTTCTCGGTGGGAAGATCTCTTTGGTAAAGAATTAGTAATGGTTTTCTTTTGTTTCTTGTACTGTTCTTGATGTATTTCACTAAGGAGTTAAGTTATCAAAAGACTTTAAATTAGTTTTGTTGCTCTAAGAATGAATCTAAGAGGAATATTACTAAAATCTGTGCTTTGGAGGAACTAAATTGTAATAACAACACAGAAAATAGTAGCTGTATTGCTAAATGAGGTATCATTGGTATATGCAGTTCTCTCACAGCCTCTCCTTTGGCTGGGCCAAAATTATTCTGGCTTTAGCTCCATTGATCTAATTTGAAGTCAGTAGAGTTACTGCTGGGATAAATTTGGGACTTCTTAGCAATTTTATGGATGCATCATAGCTCCAAGCAAGTTGTACCAGCTGTGAATAGTAGTATTGGCTACATTAAGCTGCAGTACATAGAATTCCATAGAATTTTGCCTCTAAAGTAACATTAGTCACGGTCAAGGATTATTTTAAAGTGTTGGATATGAATCTAATAAGAGCTCTTTGATACTATAACATTATGAAGTTTTTCTTGTACTGAACCTAGGGGGCCCAGTGCAACCCCAAGGAATGCAATCACAAAGCCAGGAGCCATTGCAGCCACAGCGCATGTACCCCCCTGGGCAGTCAGCAAAGCCCTCAGCTTCCCAGCCACAGCGCCCACCCGGACCTACGACCCAGCAGCCACGTGCCCAGGCCCAAGGTCCTTCCAGCACCCGATTACAAAAGGAAGCAGAGCCCCAGCCTGCGCCACAGCCGCAGCCAGCGCCGCAGCCAGCGCCCGCCCCGCAGCCCGCGCCGCAGCAGAAGCCTCAGTCTCACCCACAGCTTAAGTAAGATTTGCTTTCTCCATTTTCTGGTCTCCTAATAGTCACATTTTGTTGTTGTAACTGTAATTTGGGAGCTAGTCTAGCATTCACGTTGAGAATGCTAGTTCCCAAGTCTAAAATGAGGTTAAAACGTTTCCAAAAGCTGACTCTGTTTATCACTGGAGTAGCATTAGTTATGTCCTGCGCTATACAAAATTTCATTTATTGGTTGTGCAACTTCTGCCCCAACTACGTAAAAGCTCTTCATCTTTCTCTTTTTTTCCCCTCCTTTCTATGTCACTGACTCATGATCTGGGTGTGCTGTAAGCCTGCACAGAAAAGAGGAAGTGTTATCAGTTTCAACTTTTAACCTTGCAGTCACTCAAGGAACAGATTCCAGTTTCAAAAGGCCTATCTCAGAAGCAATCCAAATTAATGTGTTGCCAAACTGTGTTTCTTACAGTCACGCTCTGGCCGTGGTTACACATTGCTACTGACTGTACAGCACAACTCAGACCTTTCTAGGGCAGGCAGCAGGACTTGCACTGACAGCTGCCCGTAGCTGCCTCGCTGCTGGGCGGTTCCGTCCTGCACAGCACGAGGCTGTTGCTCTCCACAGCCAGCCACACGCTGCAGTAAAGAATGTGAGAAGGATCTGTAGCTATCTATCCTCTTACAGCTTTAAACCAGTGAACAGAGAACATGGAGAAGGTATGAGCAGCCATTTGCTGTTTCTCAGCACAGTGATCCTGACACACACTGCTGCCAGGAGAGTCACAGATACATGGCACTTGTTTTGAGAAGTAAAGACTGGCAGGCAGTCATCATTTTATCCAATAATGCAGACCCCCCTTCCCCACCAACTCATAGCACTGCTGTGAGGCAATTCTGAGTCCTCCCCTCAGCACAGTCCGGTGGAACAGATTTGTGAGGTGACCAGGTGCAGAGATGACAACAGTCGTCCAAAAAGGTGATGCATGGTTGCTCCTGAAGAAACTATTTTCCTTGCATTCCTAGGACAGTGTATTTCTTTATTTTATTTTGTAAGCATAAAACTCAGCTCTATGCTTGTCTACTATTTATATAGGGAGTAGAGAGGTCAGTTTTCTTAAGCAAGATGAAAGACTCTAGTTTGAAACTTGTGCACTTCTGACATTTAAGAAAAAACAGTTCAGAAGAACGGGTATGGAAAGCAATGTACCACATACATTTTCCCAGCTTTCTCCTTTTCCTCAAATGGAAGAGAGTAGTCTCTATTTAAAATAAAATAAAAAATGATGAGTTGAAGTTCTTCAGATGTAAGCCATATCAAGTGTAGCTTTTCTAACTTCCAAGAAGTTTTAGGTCCACACCAAGACTCAAACCTCCTGCCTGTAGGATTAACTCTTATTTGCATGTGCATGCTTTGTATTCACCCACATGCTGTTGCCTAACCTGTATGTACATGTTATTAATCTGTGAATAAATATTTAATTAGGCTACTTATTGTGTTACTAATCAAGTCAAGTGCTGCTTCCCACCCTCCCTCTTTCAGTGAGTACAAACAAACATTTATCAGCCTATTCTCATTAACACAACTATAATTTATGAAAAACCTACAGTGCCTGTAGCGCTGTTTGCTGTACAGAGGTAGAGAAGCTGCAAACCATGGAGAATAAAACACCCCAAATAAGGACAGTGTTTCACTTTTACTATAGCCAAAACTGAAAGCCTGTTATTGTACTGAGATAAAAATGAAATCAATTAACTAATTTATTAATGCGTGGATATCTTCATACAAAGATTATAACTCATAAATCTTTTCTTTTAAATGTTATTTTACCTGACTTAGTTTTAAACTTCAGACATTTTTCCTTCTTGTATGCTGTTTTATTCATCCTTACAGAAACATAAACCATGGTTACAGCACTAAGACCAGAACAGGATTACTGGTCTAACTGCTTACAGACAAGCAAAATGATACCTGATTTGGGGAAATTTTTTGAAAGATGAAAAGTGTCATTAAAGTTCCATTGAGGCTGAAGTACCTCTAACAGTGGGCCACATTACAACTCCAGGACTCATTCTTCAAACCCATTGTCATCCTGTGTTGGGTACGGATTTGGATTTAGCAGGCAGGCCCAGTTTCACCCTAAATTCTAATTTATGTCATCCCATTTACTGAGATACGTTTCAGATAGGTGAAAAAGCAGTGTGTTCTCTAACTAAAAGATTATCCTGCTTCCAAATCCAAGCGCAGAAGGAACGTGCTGTACGGCAGCAGCTCTGTGTGCTACATCTGACTGTACTGTCTGTGTTGAACATCCATTTTGCTCAAATGGAAACTGTCTACATCTCATGGACATTTCTCCTTTTCTCATAGTTTATACAAGTTATATGTGGATGGAAGTTGGTAAGCAATATGACCATACAAAACATGTTGCGTTTTTGTCTTGCAGCAAGTCGCAGTCTTTGACAAATGCCTTCAGTTTCACAGAATCATCCTTCTTCCGATCATCTGTGAATGAAGATGAAGCAAAAGCTGAAACTATTCGAAACTTGAGGAAATCCTTTGCTAGTCTTTTTTCTGATTAGCCAGCTTCGTCTACGTGCACATAGCATATAGTCTAAAAACTACGTGAATGTTACATAGGTTTTGTTTTCCCTGTGCCAGTACCCTTCTCTCCTGTGCTAACTGTTGTATTAAGCAATATGTTAAACTTACAAAAAAAAATCAAAAAAAAACACAGAAGAAGGACTTTGAGAGATACTGTTTGGGAACATATATAGAGATAAAGAAGGAAGAGTTCTATTACTAGCACAGAATGCCAAATTCTGAGGTCCTTATCCATTGTAATATTGTGGCCTTACTGTGACTGAACTATACTATCCTATTTGAGACTCCTTTGTAGAACTGTGTTAATAAAGCATTGAGTTATGGGTTTCTTCTTGCTCTACCCATTTCCAATGCATTGCAATGCATGTGTATTTTGTGTGTAAATGTTTTGTACTGCAAGAGTATAGTCTTGACTTGTTCTTGCCTCCCAAATTTAGGAGGCAATTCACACTGGCGTTCTTGTCAAGCCGCATAAATAGTGTGAGAAATTGAAGCACTTTCTTCCTCCTGACACAATCTTTCCATCAGCTGACTGTAGATTTCTGATGTATTGCTGAGAGTTATCAGTACACTAAACTAATGTCATAAATAGAGTGTATATGTACTACTGTATCTCCATGTCTATTTATTTCCAGACTGTAACCATAACTGATTTTAGTTGCAAAGAATAATGCATGATGTTACCCTTATTTTTGTGAACACCTTCTAATAAATGTAAAGTCCCATGCCTGATTTAAAAAATGTCTTTGACAAAGCTTGTTTCAACGTCAGTATAGATTGTCTATTATTTTAACTGATACCAAAAGGGTACCTTTGTGATTTTAAAATAGTTGGGCACGAGCCACAGCTCTTAAGAAAACAGACTATCAGAAACAATTCCCTTTTAGACTGGCATCATCAAAAAACATGACTTTTAGGAAACGTTTGAATTTTCTAATAAGGAATGTATTTATTAAATATTTCTCTAACTTGCAAAAACAGAACTGATCCCAGACTTTGAGAAGTATTTTTTTTAGTTATCCAAATGAAACGGAAGTTGATCAGTAATCTTTAGACTGTCCCTTTCCAAATGAGTATTATGTCATTCTGCCTATCATGAAATACATGCAGCGGTATTCCTTGCCAGAAAACAGTGCTAGCAGGGGAAACATGAGAAAATAACTAATAATAATTAAAAATAGCATATATATATATGAGCATGTCTGAGGGAGAAAGTGAGCAACACAAGGCTACTTTTAAAATCCTGTGGAATTTGTAATGGGTTTGTAGATACACATCTATTTGCCTCTGGAAATGTAATGCTGTACTATCTCGTATACAAGTGTTGGTTGATGAAATGTAAGTAAATCACAATAACCCTTTGATGACAAAAGTCCTCTCAGCAGCTGTGGATTCCTTTGGACAGTCTGTCTTGGGCCAAGAGGTTGGCAACGAAGCATGGAAACATTCACCCCCAGTGATGTCAGAGTTAAGTTCATACGTTAGCATCTGATAGCTCTCTGTCAACACGGTCTAAGTTGGTGATCTTAACATATATATTTCCTGAAAAGCAGGAATGTCTAAATCACAGGCACACGACTGATACGCTTTTTGGACTGACAGTGAGGATGGACTTCATATTACAGTCACCTACAACAATGCTGTCCTCTAGATTAAGACTAAAATCGAGGGGCACTGCCCTCTGTAGGATGGAATCTCAGTCTCTGTGACGGGCACATAACCCCCAGCTTTGTGGAACAGCCCTCAGAAGCCCTCTTTCTAAATTAAAGACAACTATCTCTTTTTTTGTTCCCTCTCCCCCCCAGGAAGAACGCACTGTATGTAGAAACCTATAGTTTATACCATTAATTCTGTGACAAAACAGAACTCCTTAAATATCAACATTTCTATTAATTCATAAATATCAGAAAAACCGATTTCTTTTCAGTTTTGTCCCCTTCCTGCCCCCGCTGGCTTGAGACACCCTTCACCAGGCAGCAGTAACAACCCTCCGCAGTTACATAGCCTTTCATGTCTGAGAAGCACTTTACTTTTAGATTAGAAAGATTAATCAAAGTTGCTAACGCAAATTAATTACTGCTACAGAGAAAGCATGGTAATTATGCATAGTCTGGCATGGTTCATGATTAGTACATGCCTAGTTTCAGCAATATTTAGTACAATATGAACTACAGGTAGTTCATTTGTCCAGACTCCAGATTTTGACTTGAGGCAAAGTTTCTTGCTCATATAAATTTCCCTCCCACCTCTTCCTGGGAGAAACGGGTTTCACTACAGTCTTTGTTTTACCATCTGGCAAAAAAAAAAGGATAGAAAAGAAAAGAAAAGACAATCAAAAAAAGAGCAAGATGATGCAATCAAATCTGCATGGTGTGTCCTCCCACACAATGTACACAGCACATTGCCTCTCCACAATGCCAGAAGTTCTTTGTATCTCCAAGCATGCTAAAGCGTGTCACATGCAAGCTGATGCATGCTTATGTTCCTTAGGTACTGTTTCATAGTTAGGAAATTTTTAAGCAATCTATAGTGAATCTTCGAAATACACATCAGAAAAAAAATAGTTTTCATGAAAAGTCTATTCAAACATTTATTGTCTGCTTTGTATTTCTTCATTAAATAAATCATGCTTTGAATTCATGTCCAAGCTATAAGCACCCAGTTACCCACTACAATGCTATCTAGGTTTCCGTAAGTGGTAACACAGAAATAATCTGAGTGTCGGAGGTTCAGCTTTGTGACCATTTGCCTGGGCACAGGCAGCCTGTACTTCATGTGCACATTTTCTGTGGAGATGCAGATTGTGATGCCATAGGTCACTCACTATGCACAGTATTCCATCCTTTTCATCTTTTCACTCATAAATCAGTGTAATACAAAATCTGTAGAGGTACACTATGAAGCTCAGGTTTAAAATTGAGATGGAGTCATTTTCTGACCATTAGGCCTGCAGCCAATTCAAAACACTGAAGCAAACTTCAAGAGATTGTAATTATGGATGGATATGGAGACTACACTGGCTTTGAAACCACCACTAACTCTCCAGTAAAAATCAGTCAAACAGTACTAAGGTTCTCAGTAAATATTGCATGTAATTTGTATACTTCCTCCTCCACAAGAACAAAGTCACTTCTCTGAGCCAATGTTGTCTCAATGAATACATCACATACAATGAAACTTATTTACAAAATTGAAAAAGTCATTGTATGATGTCTGTGCATTGATATGGTTGTTGCCAGTATTTGGATGAATACTACAAATAAATTTCCTAGCAAGCTGTTCATCAACAGCAGCTTACAGTGGTGTTGGGTAGGATGCAAGTGGCTGAGTACACCCAACAGAGCTACCTGGTGCCTTTTCAGACACCTGTCTTAGTGAACAGGATAGCCACAAAGGGGTTGGTAGCAACAAACAGGATCTGTGGATCCTGGGCGATTCTAGAATGTCAGTGGGAGGCCAGGCAAGATATATAAATTGATGTAAAATGGCACCACTTGCCTGTGTTTGAGACTGAGCTTCCTCACAGAACTGGATGCTCAGCTACCTCATCCTTTGCAATCGTTCAGGTATGGAGTAAGGGGCAACTTCACTGAGCTCTGGCTTTCTTCTCCTTTGACTAAACAAAGCTGTCTACTAAGCCAGTGCTGTAAATAATCATTTGCAAATTCTGATCACTAGTAGAGTTTATTTTTCCATACCAAAAATAACTAGAAGTGATTATTGACTCAGAAGAGATTAAGAAAGATATCTAAAATGTCACAGATGCCAACACAAATCAAGCTCTGATGAGAATACATCTCCAATATGGAAATGCTTTTTATTAGCCATACATTTCTAACCAGGCAATCTATTTTTTTTTTTAGATGGTTTTAAAATCTTGTGTGAGAAGTTTTGAAATAGGAGCTAAAATTAGTTTTCCAAATGCATATTCGGTTATGCAAATAAGCAGCAAAATTTGCAAAATCATGTTTTCCTCACTTCCTTTAATTCCTCCTCATCTTCTTGGAAGAATGTTACACCTCAAGATAGTAGTTTCTATTGTGTTTCATGAAGCACTGATTTGGTTATGCGTAGTTAGATTCTTGCACCTCAAAAATTAATTTAAGAAAGAACGCAAATAAAACTAGCTTTAAGAAAAAGAAATAAAATAATGTCTAGAGTATCAAGTATCCTGACACTTAAAATGAGCCAAAAGAACAGAAAGGCTATCCCCCCGCTTCATTTTAAGATAGCCCAGAAGCAAAGGAGATGTTTTCTGCTTTTTGTGCTTTTTGTGTGTTTTTGTTCTCCCTTCCCCCCCCCCCCAAAAAAAATCACATAGAATTAGAAAATCAATTTGAAAAGAACATAAAAAAGCAGACTTTGTCCTTTTTTTACTGGGTTTGGAGTTTTCACTTCTGTCACGGCATTGCTCAGACCTGACAGCTAAGTTTCCCAGTAGAGCATATGTATTATAGAAGAGAAAGTACCCGGCTTTATTGCTAAATCTTTGCTCTGTACAAGTGATAGTAACAGAAACTAAGATGCAAACTAAACTGATAAGACTGAGAACGGATTAATTGGGAGCTCAACTCTTTACAGATGATCTTTGTTAGCATTCTTCTCCTCCTAATCATTCCTGCCTTACTCACATGTGCCTGTTCTTCTCACCAATCCCAATCAGCCAAATTCTTCTATGAGGATTTATAAGCTCTCAGGAGTACCTGAACTTTTGTTTGAGGGCAAATGTTTGAATAGTTTTCATCTCCTGCTTTATGCTTCCTTACACCATGAAGATAGCTGGAGTAAGTAATAACAGATGGATGCTGATTGTTCATGTTCTTCTCTTACTTCCTTAACTAAAAGAGAAATTTTGGTAAAAGATGGTTTAAATTTTAAGTGTATAGATAGGCAATGGAAAATAAGTTCTTTCTATTCAGATGAGAGATACAAAGGAAAACAAACAAACAAAACCAGTAGTGCAAGCAGTCAGCCATTTTTTAATTTGGGAGATACTTATCAAAAGTCTGTTACTAATGTTATTGTAACAAGCTTCCCCCCCTGAGATAATCTAGTATAGGGGCTTGAAATTATACAGATAAGTCTCTCCTATTAACTACAGGATAACTGAAGTAATGAAGAAGCATCAGAGGGTACTTTAGACACATGAAATTAAATTAACAAGAGCTGTGCTTCATTAGTACGCCATGTCCCGTTTTGAGGCTGTAACAAAATCTAAAGTGTGTTTTTGATTTTGCTGTAATTCAGAACAGTGGAAATGATCCACAAAAGAATTAATGTGGCCCATGGAGAATAGATTTCTGCTCCTTAAGGAAAACTAGGAAAAGCTAATGCTACTTCCCCTCCCCTCAGGTACTTCCTATAAAATTCTTCCACCTAAGACTCCTGAAGCTCTGTTTTGGGGAGCAGAATCTGTTAGGCAAATGTTTCTCAGTTAATCAGAAGGGGATGACAATGCAAGAGGATAATATATTTCTCTCATTCCCGCTCACTGCAATAAAACATGAGCACATTGCAGCTTCACTCATAACATTCCTCTTCCTTCAAAGTTGTGAGGAGTTTTAAGATACAAAGAAAGGGAGTGAATGCATCCTTTCGTTAGACACTTGCAGCATGCCGGAAGCTGACACCTCACTTGCCGAGTGTGCTCTAACTGGAGGTACAGCGTACAGCTCTCAAACTGATGATTACATAGATCTTAGGCCCTTTAAGCAGTAGATTACGATCCTGACTACATCTGTCATTGTTGAGTCCTGCACAGTTCTGGACAGTTCAAACAGAACTCCTATAGTCTCTGCATTTTTTTGTGTTTTTTTCTTTACAATCTGTATTAACAATAGTGTCATAAGCACAAATGTATCTTTAGGCATGTTTTTTCCACATGCACTTTTTTTCAGTCATGCAGAGCTTGAGACCACATGTTCCCCTGGCTTCATGTGTTAAGAAACGTGGCGTGCTGCTGAACAGACTGCCACTAGGATTAGTTTGCCAACAAATCCTCCTGCCAAGGTGCCATGCCAGCTGCAGTCTGTGTAAGATTTGTCTCACACAACAGATCCACCAAACAGCTGTAAGTGCCAGATATTATAGCTTAAAACATAGGAAATGCCCCTTTCCTCCCCTCTCCACGTGGGAGATCAGTCACTCCATCTACTAGCTGAACCAGGCCCAACTGCTAAGTGGAAATGACAGTAAATCAGAATTGTGACAAACTGCATTAGATAACTGTGACAATTTAAGTATGTTAATTAGCAATAAGTGCTGCAAGATTCTTCTTAAGGCTCCTAGGAAACTGGGTAGTGTTTCCATACTGAACAGCTCCTACCTCAGACACTGTTGCTCCACAATCCCAACCAAACATCTATCTTTTAACTAACCTGCAAGTGGGCGTTGCTCGCCACATCCACTGCTGTTTTGTGTAAAAATGTCTTTTCTCATTGCTTGATGGAATAGTAACAGATTTGGGTGTATGGAGGAGACTTGTAATTTAAAGGCCTCTGCCCCACCTGTTATGGGAATGTCTCTGAACTGGGATCAAGGAAGCATTCTTTTTCTTATTTAGATGGTTTTTGTCTGTTTGCAAGCCATGACTTAATCTATTAAAAAAGTGAAATTGGTGTTTTAAAAGTAGAATGTCTCAATCTCTTTTAGCCTTAAACTCAAGTTCACTTACAGGTGATCACCATGATATAATATATATTCATTCACTCAGCTTTGTTTTACAGGACATTTTTGAAGACATTAGCTTTTTTCACTTTTTTACTAGAAAGGGAAAGCATGTGCATTGACTCTGAGGCATACAGAGCTGATGTAATTTCATGGCAAGAAGGCTCCTGCTGCCCTTAAGAATGTTAGTACAAGTTCTGAACTGACTTACCCTCCTCTGGAATAATTATGCATTCCACTCTGGCACATTTTATCATGCAATTCTCCTGCTTTGTAGATTACATGTCTTGAGGAGGTACAAAAGGGAAGAGCAAAGGGTGTTTTATTTCTACACATGCATCTAACAATTATATACACACACACCTCAAATAGTACTTTTAAATGTAAAACTATGTGAGAATTTACAGACGTATTTAATATGTACATTAAATACAGGTATCCTTTCATGCATCAAGGAGACGCAAGCATCTCTTGGGAGGAACACAAAGTATGGGGAAAATATATTGTTAAATTATAATTGAACAAGCTAGGACTTGTTGGGGTTAAACAGCCCACCCTCAAACTGCAAAAGCCAAATTACGCCCTCAGCAACTTCTGAAAAGCAAACTGCCTTCAGTGGATTTCTGCAAATTTAACTGTCTAGAGCCTACAGCCACATCAGAATAAGTCTCACTGATCTCAGAGATTAAGCAGTCCCCAGCCTAGAAAGTATTTGGATGAGACCACTTGGCAATTGCACATAGCGTTAGACATCAGCACAGGATGCGTTTATATTTGAGGCTTGGGAGTGAGGGAGTGTTCACAGCATCAGCCTTACAGATATCACAAATGTACCTTCCAAGAAGGTATTAGGAGTTTATTACCTCTTTCTGACTATAAAAGCCTAAAATAGGTTAAAAACAAACAAAAAAAATAGAGGCTTATCTTAAGTGCCCTGAGTTCTCTCTGCTAATAGCAGATAGTAAAATCTGAGTGAATGTAAAGACTCAACTCAGTTATCTGTTCTGAAAACTGGAAAGTAAAACATGACTATGTTCAAGAAACGCTACAGACAAGGTCACTTTTTAGACTGAAAGACATAAATGTGTATGTTACTAGAGGCAGCAGAAGCATGCTGGGATATAGATCTGCTGCATAAAGTTACTCAGGCCCTTGTTCTTCAGGATAAAGCCAGGAAAAAGAGATTTTCTTCTTGAGGTTTAGGTATTTCAAATCATCATTTCTTTTCAACCTTCAGGAAGTCATGGATAAAACTTTGAAGGGGAACAAGTGCTGAGAACTCTCCCTATGCAGTGATCCATAAGAGATCCAGTGTTTCATTTTGAATGCTCCTGAAACTCCAGTTCAGCTATTAGAAGTCTCTACCCTGTTCCACTAATCAGATAATACTAAAAATAGTACTAAAAATGTCTGTGGACTTACTGCTCAGTACTACTGAGTTACAAAGCCTCTGTGTTTCTATGTGATATGGAAAAAAAAATCCTTAACTGAAAAGGTTACAGAAAGTCCTACCAATTTTCAATTTTCATCTAATTCAGAACTTCAGGAAATCTAACAAGCCAGAGCAGGAGCCAGAGTGGTTACCTAGGACTCCTGGATCTGTGCATCTGAACTGCTGGGTCTAAAGCTTGCAATCAGTCCTACTCTCTATGTACAATTTTTCCTTTTCAGTTGCTGGCTTCCTATTCCAACCAAAAGCCATTTTTTTGCAAATGGATCAGATTTATGATGGGGGTTGAATATATAGGGCATCACATAGACCACGCAGACAAAATGCAGTTGTTCGTTATTTTTATGCCTGTCCCCCCCACTAACAAATTGAAACTTTTTTCTTTAAGAAGTCAAATTTTCCATTAAATTGAAAATAATGTGTGAAGTTGCTCAATAGTACTGATGCTTTTTGTGCTCCCTCACAAGTATGGCTAGCTGAGATACACAGCAAGTCCAAGCTTGAAATGACTTTTTTTTTTTTTAAAGCAACTAGTATATAACATTAAACATGATTTAATAATGGAAAGACTGGCACAGCCTTAAAGGAATATCATCAAGTAGGCAAGTTATGCTTGTGACTTATTATAAAACAGTTAAATCAAGTAGGAAGCATAATCCAGATTCTTTACATATATGGCAGAAGGGTGTGGAAGGAGTATCAATTATTTTTTGAATTGGTTATCTTCTAACAGTAAAAGAAGCAATACATTGATCTCCTGTTTCTCTCAATTCTCTTGAACACAACTTCATTTTTTCATTTATTTTTTCATTTATTCTTCATGTTATAGCCAATTTAAATGCCAGCTTAATATTTTGCTAACACTGAGCTTACTCCTTTGACACAGGAGTCATTAAATTTTTCTACAAGTCTTACCAGGTAAAGCTTAACTTCTCAGGACAGTATCATCTCTGTGTAATTAAACTGATCACAGAAAGTAAATGAAACGATCTCTTGCCTTGTTCTGCCAGCAACAAAGCAGTATTAAATTTAAATTAGCCACAGAGAGAAATTGCTCAGTTATAATAGTGGAATGGTACGTGTTAAGTAAGGCATTATAGAAGTGATTGAAAACACTAAAGACAGATTTATTTATGAATTTGGTATTTTATAGGGCTTGCATTTACACTCAGTTAAAGCTCATATTTCTGCCACGATTAAAAACAGATTGCTGTGTCAAATGGCACACAGTGGAGACTACCAGCTAATATTAAGAATGAAATATATATCAAAACATTAGGATAACGTTCTGTATTTTAAAGTACTTTTATTCTGGACTCTGTGTGTAAGCCAAGTTGCAGTTTTGTGGCAAAACACTGAAATGTCCTCAGTTGTCTGTCCTTTGCAGCCTCTCAGCTTTTAAATCTTTATTCTTAAGAGACTGAGACTAGAAAACAGAAATGTGATTTGTACACACTGGGTTAGGTCTGAGGAATCAACAGTCCTTCACCAAAGCTATTGAAATAAGAGGTGTGTCTGTGATTACCAGAGATCTTCCGGTGATAACAGAAGAATTGCATCAGCTTTTGGCTTGGTGTGTCAGAGTGACTCAGCATCTCAGAAGAATGTGTTTCCATTTTCTTTCCGGTTGGAAGACGGTGAACCTTCGTTAACACTTTCTCTTAAAATGCCATAAAACAGGCAAAAGGGAATGTTAGATTTCTCACTGGAATACCTTGTCAGCCTTTATTCAGAGCAGCATGAGAGCCATGCAGAGTTCACTGACAGCATTCCAGCGTATCCTTTCTTAGCAGTAATAGAAGGAAGAGGTTTGTTTCAACAGCTCTGCAGCTGTTCCACAGCAAGTTACCAGATCGTTTATCCAACTCCGTACACATTGCACAGGAAATTCTAATTTGGAATTAAAATTTAATCGTGAGAGCTAACATTCCTGGTAATTCTGGTGATTAGTTAGTCCTTTCTTCTATGATTTTGGCCCTCAATCCATGATTTTGTCCTTTCTGTAGAAATTTAGAAAAAATAAACAGAACATCTAACGAAATTCTCAACTCTGTATTTTGGGTATTACACTAAATTACCATGATTATCAAAATGCAACTAACTATGCAAAATATCTTTTTCTTGTGATCCTTTCATATTGCCAATAGCCAGGGATTGAATACTGAATTAAACAGACCATTGGTCTGACTCAGCAGGACATTTCTTGTGTTCTTGCTTTTCTTCTCTATAAATAATAAGTTTGTACCCATGACATTAAGACAACCCAAATTGAAATTCATTTGGCCCAATTGCCAAAGTTTCTTCAAAGTGGAATTCTAACTGTGTAAGTCAACAAAGTCAAAAAAAAAAATGCCAGAAAAATTGTGAAAGCTGAGTAAATCTACCTGGATATTTGATTTAAGTCTGCACCAGATCAGCCAGTCTGGGTTAGAAGCAGGACACTTTATACTTGTCACTGGAGAATTCTTCTGCTTGTTTTGAGTATGTCTGCCACTGTCACTGAGTACGAGAGTTAACAGCCAACTGCAGGCAGTTTACACTTGTATATGGCCTTTTATCTACACTTCTTCCTGTCCACTCAGCATCAGCTGAGGTCAGGACCCTCTGATTTAAACTCAGACCACCACACCTCACTTTCTATTCCGCGCCTGCTCTCCTATATTTAAACTACTTCCTTGACCACTGGCAGGAATCGGTTACAATCTGTGCATACTTCAACAAGATGTTTAAACAAGATATCACGAGACCTATGCTAACTACATTTCATCATTGGTGACAGACTCAGCACTTCCTTTGGGCAATGCTGTGCTTAAAATGCAATCTCCAAGAACTGGAAAAATCAAAATGCTACATTTCCAGTTAGCCTTGTTCTTAGAAAAGGAGTCTGAAAAGATCTCTAACAATTACAAACATATGGGGATAAAATTGACACCGTCAAGAAAAAGAGCAGTTACTTAAATCAATCAATCATTGTCAAATATTATACAGCGTTCCAGAAAGTCTGTTCATTCTCCTGAAATAGGAGTATGCACATTCTAGGTTATATTCATGAAATTTGAAAGGAAGTTTTAAAACATTTTTGAAGCCTGCCATTTCCTCTCCATCAAGTTCAATAAGTCTGAAATAGGTGATGAAATAATGATGAAGTCAAGACAAACTTTTGTGCACAATTTGCACAATACAGTTCAAAAACACAATCCATCATCTGATCTAGAAAAGTATCTCAATGCCAGCTGTGGTTTTCAGCAACATGCCCTTCTGAATCAGCATTGAAAGTGATTTAACAGCACAACGGATCAAAATCCCCAATTGCTTAGCTTCTGACACACACCGAGAGGATAAGAGATTTTCTGCTTATTTAGTTGATCTTGCTGCAACAGTGTTGAAAGTTGTTTTACAATAATTAAACTAATTTATGTCATTTTTGTAGGAGCTGGTCACGTTCTTGGAACAGACTGACCTTTGAGGAGACTCGTTCTCTCCATGCAATCTGCTGCTACGGTAAGCATCCCCTGTTCACAAAATCCACACCAAAAAGAGCCCAATGCATTTACAAGCTAATTACACTCAGCTTCTATGAATGCTAAAAATCAGGTGTGTATTGTCGGGAGGAGCTGGAGAAATGCATGAAGTTGCAACGTTGATTGCTGCCTAGCACAAGGACCATTTACATTTTAAACAAATGGAAGCGTGGCTTATTAAATGTATCAGAATTTCACAGGGTATATTCTTAATGGAGGAAATATTTTAGTGGTAATGATACCAGATGCCAAAATTTCAAAGCTCAGGAGGAGGACAAACATTGCTTACAAAATGAGAAGCTTCCTTCCTGTCCAAAGCATCAGTCACCTTCTCAGAGTGTTGTTTTACCAAAAAATCCTGAAAAGTGGGTAACTGCCAGCTATGGCCACTTATGTTGCCTTACAAGAAAAGGGACAAGGAAATGAGCAGCATACCAGAACACAAATACAGTTGTTCTGTTGTGAAAGATAAAACACAGGAACCAAACATTGGTTGACAGAAATCAGGAGGCTGGGATCCTTCAGAGTGAAACACTGGAGAGCAACAGCTGAGCTGTGCCATGACAGAGCCCATAGGCACCGCAGGTGCAGTGCCATCTGCAGTGACAGAAGCCCAGGTGGGCATTCAGCTGTGCTTGCACTGCATCCCTGCGTGACATCTGCCAGCTCATAAGCAGAACAGGATGGAGCCGTAAGTCTCTGCAAGACTTTCATGCCTCTGGCAGAGGAAAAGGATTTTCCCAGAAGCAGAGTTTAAAATAAGTAAAACCCACTAAAATGCATGAGTTACTCTTAAAACATTGAAATATTTTGCAGTCTTATGTATGTATATGGTTACTGGTTTACTCCAGGGACCTGCTTTTCAGTTACTAAGAGAAAAGACAGCTCACATCAGTCTCTTGCTTCTCATGTCATCTGTATGTGACTTGCTGACTTGTATTGTTTCTTGCTCTGAGGACATAAGCTTTTGTAGCAGCATACTAAAACTGGTACACCAAAGACTCACTTCAGTGTAAGGCCTATTTTCTCTCTTTTGTTCAGCAGATTTAGTTAGAATGGATCTTCCATGTCTATTGACAATCTTCTTGCTAGAGATGCTAAGCAAGTGGTCTTTTGCTGTTGGCTTCCTAATACTAACATAAAAAAAGTCACAGTGAAAATTTCTGCACTAGAAATCTTCTGTTAAAATACTGGATCACTTACAATATTAGCAAAACAAACAGAAGGGCAGTGAGCAGGATGCCGTAACTCACCTAAGTTTTCCACCTTATCCCTTCTGCAGTGCACAGAGATCCTGAAAGTAATACTGTGTACGTACTGAATCAATGATTTGTCACTCATTGACTCCTTCGGTCATTACACTGTTGGCTTAAGTGCTCTTAATACAATGTTCACATGCTATAAATTCTCTGCTTTTACATCAATCACTAGAAACTAAGGCACTACACCAGTTCAATAACTGCAGCCACACCCAGTTCCACCAACATCAGACCAAACATCTAGAATGTTAGAATGGAACTGGTCTGATGCAAGCACGTAAGATTGATCTTATTGATTTTATGAGCTGGTTACTAACTAATCTCAGATGATTTGTAACTGTTCACAGAAGTAAGTATTTTACATCTTTACAACTCGGTTTTCAATTTGAACTTACTTGAGTGCTTACAATGAGTGTTTATTATTATACTACAATGTAAAGTATTAAACAAAAGACCAAATGCTTTTTGGAAGATTGATACTAGAAATAGTAAGCAAATCTGGGCAAAGCACCTTTCAGTTCTCTTTTAGTTTTGAAATAAAGCTTTCACCATCTTAATACCACAATAGCATTAGAGAAGTTGTTATTCAATTTATTTAAGTTCAGTTTCAATGTTGAAAACTGTAGCCATTCATCAGTTTGGAAGGAAGAAATTGCCTAGTATAACATAATTCCCAAGTAACTAAGAAAAAAATAGGTTGTCTCTAAAGTGTTTTACTCTTAAAAAATAAACAGTATTCCACGGGCTTTCCAGCAGAGGGCAATGCCATGTACAGTGCCATACATGCCCTGAGCCCTGCACCTCCCAGCAACGGGGGGCCATCCCCAAGCCAGTGATGGAATCGGACACTTTGGTCAGACAAATTCTCCTGCCCATAGCCACCAGGAAACTTCACGTTATTACTAACTGTGGCATAGCAACAAACTTGTATTAGTTTTTCTTCCAAAATACTTAAATGGCAGTTAGGAGCCCTAGCGCTATTAAAACTGAAAGCATGGTAAAATTAAAATGCATTTAATCATTTCCTCATTTTTACTTTATTTTTTTAACTCAGCTTGGGCAGCATTAGCTTGGAAACTTCCGCCTCCAGACAATAAGAAATCATATGAAAAGGGCTTGCGAAAAGAGGAAATAATACAGCTAAGAGACAGTGGGCTACAAATAGCTGAATGACCTACAGAAATATAGCCAAATTGTGTCCTATATTTTACCTATGCTAACAAAATCCTTTTGAAAATGAATTCATGACTTTAAAAGCCCGCTATGAAAGAAAAACTTTAGATAGTGCTCTAAAAATAACACCAAACAAAGCAAAAACCAAAAAAAACCCACTCCTACAATTAAAATTTTCCTGTCAAGTTCTTTGGCTGAGTATATGCAGGCACTAAATTTCACTTTCTTGTTTATTACAGCTGCAGGAAGGAGGCTTTTGGGGTTGTTCCTCTGGCCCCAGCCCAAGTGCACACGCACACAACCACATTGCCAAATTCCCCCAGTTGACAACAGGGAGATGGGAGGGAAATGAGGGAGCAGAAAAAGAAAAGTAAGCTCTATTTCTTCCACCTCTAGGCTCTGGAACAGGTCTTGGCTGCACTACCTATAGGAAAGATAGAATTGCAATGTAAACTCATAACAAAGTAGCACCTTCGTGAAAAACAAAAAAATGCGTTTTCATAACTTTTTATCCTCCTGTATCTTTGCACGTAGTCTCCGTAAATTCTACTTCAGGAGGATAAACTGCTTCAGTCCTGAGCCTTGTGTTAGAAGAATAACTCGCCCTTGGGAGGCAAGGCAACCTGGACAGGGTACGTCAGATCAGTCCCACGATTATCTTCCAGAGGCACACGTAGACAAACACAGGCACCGTTCCCTCCCAAAATTCTGCCAACAGTGTCACACTGTGCCAATCAAATGCCAGTAAACTACTGATCATTAAGGATGGGGCTTAGAAAGAGAATACCACAGTAGTGCACAACTTTTCTTTCAAAGGAAGATCCAGATTTGGGTTCTTCTGAGCATCTGGAGCTTAGATGCCATGGTATGCTTACCTCTCCCTTTCATAGCTGACACACAGCTACGTACACGTAGCAGTAAGATACTTTCATCTCCCATGCCTTAAAAAGGACAGCATAATCCAGTAAATCCCATCGCTAATGTAGAAAGCATTAAGCAAAAATGCTTCACTTTGTCCTGAAGTAAATTACTTTTCTTCTGTACTTCAGTGGACACTGGGTTGCCAGAAACCTCAGATCCAATCTATGGCATAAAACAGCAACTGCATTTAAAGATACCAATGTTTATTGCCATCCATGATGGCAATGAAATGATGAAATGGCAGAACCCATTTCTGATGAAATGGCAGAATCCATTTCTGGTATTTTTCCCCACAAGTTCATATTAAAAAAAAAAAAAATCAAATATTAAGATTCAAATTCTGGTATTCCTTCCCTGCCCCTCCAAACAGTCAGGAGGGGAAGTGATCATCAGAGGCTGAAAAGCATTTTGATCTTTGTTACATTGGGACTATGGAATCTAAGCAACTATTTTACAAGGCATTGTAATTGTTTGTACTTGCAAAACTGGATTAAGAAATCACTGCTATTCTTAAAACACATTTATCACATACATACAAAAGTCAGCATATTTTCACTGAGAGCTGAGCCTTCAGCCAACCAGAGTGAATTCCCGTGTTCCGCCCACACTCATTCTCACATCCTCCCCTTCCCCAGAGCAATCACTGCATCTGGCTAGTACAGCATGGAAAAGCTTCCAACACGCCTTACCAGGGTACACCTGCCCTATGGATGACCCATCTGTCTCACCTACACCAGACTGATGGTGTCACTGTCTCCAGCAATCTCAGGGTAGTTACTGAAACACAGGCATTAGAAGTGCTGAATAAAGAAAGTGAGATTATGGAAAGAGGGTATTTTTTGTTTTGTTTTGTTTTTTAAGTTAGAAGCCCTAATTTATTTCAAATGAATTGAGAATTAAAGCAGGGGCATCAGGGTCCTTCACAGTATAGCAGAGATAAGGAAAAGAGGCAGCCACAGAATGCAAAGTTTCATCAGACCTCTAGAATTTGTAAGTATGGGGCTTTACTGAAATTTTTGAAGTTTTATGAAATATTTTTTCCTGTAGTTTAAGTCCATTTGTTCTTTGGTTGAAGCTTAATTTAAAAAACATGTCTTCTGGGTTGAGTGGAAGTCTGACTAATTCTGTTGTAAATGCTTTCAAAGCTGAACGAAACTAATGCTATAATTGAAAAAAAAGCCTCAAGCATATACCACAGCCACAATCAGTCTAATGTCTGGGTTATGAGACTACAGCTCTCGTCTTTGTTAGCAAAATAAAAATCAGCATCCACATTGCTAAAGTTTGTAATAGTCTGTAAGGAAATCCTAATGACAAGGGATTCAGAAGCCAAAGTGTCTTTACACATTTATTTTCTTTGCCTATTTCTTCCTTTATTAAATATCTGTCTCTTGTTTCACTTTAACAAAAAAAAAAAAAATTCTCATTTAGATTTGATTTTATCCTTCCATCTCTTTACTGATGCCCTCTCTTTTCTGATATAAACTGCAGAGCATTCACAGTCCCTTAGCTCCATTCTCTCTGCCACATTGCTTCTAAAAGGAGCAATGGTTGGCTCCTGCCCCAGAAGCAGATACACTACGCTTTCTACATTCTTCACAGAAGATGAGAAAAAAGCAGAATGGATTTCCACGTTCTTTCTTACCTCACCTCCTCTCTCCCTCTCCTACACAGGAAAAAAGTTCAGACCTCTTGGAAACTAGATTAAGTAGCGGTTCACCCGATTAGAAGTAGTAGTTCTGTTCATTCTGTATCTGCTCTATAGTTCCAGAAACCTCTCATGAGTACTCATGATATCACTGTATGTTTCTCATATTATAATTTCTCTTAAAGATATTAAATAAGTAGTTGTGACTCAGTGCCAACAAACAAGATATCCTAATACTTTCCATAGGTATTCATGGCACTCTATTTTAAATTGCACTCCCTGCTACCTACAGTCTACAGCAGGTTGTGAATTATGTCCATACTTTCTTTTCTCCTTAAATATTTTAATACATCCTCCTTCCGTCTATCCTCTATATGCAATCTTCTTTAACAAGAAAAGTTAAATTCCCCTTGTCTAAGAAAAAATAAATTTTCTGAAAGAAAACTTCATTTGAGTTATTGGCGTCAAAATATATTGTTATGCCCCTCTTGCTGGCTGAGAACGCTGCTTACCCTTACCTATATTTGACCACTGCCAAAGGAGGAAGTCTATTTTTTTTTCCTCTTGGCAACTCTTTTGGAGGTACACTATTGTGTTCCCAGAGCACTCGTTCCCAAAGGCTATTGTGAAAACTGTAGTAAACAGAACGCTCAGCATCAGGATGCAAGAAACAGGATCCAAGGCTAAAACTATTTGCCAAGAGTGGATGTGACCGCTGCCCCATTCAATCCTGGATGGTACAACAGTTCATCTTAGCTGCTAGATATAGCACATTCTGTAATGAGGAGGACAAAGGTGGCAATTACTGAAAAACCATGTTGTTAGAGAAAACAGCATCAGGATGTTAAAAAAATTTCCTTTCCACCAGGCAACTAAACAACGGATCTCAATTCCAGATAGTAGGCAACAGTCTCCATTTGGATCAGTGTATTTCCACATACTGTTGTGGAGCTGCATGATTACGACAACTGAGCTGATGACAACTGAGAATTTGGCCCACAGATTGAAACTGAAATACTCAGAGTATTTCAATTAGCTCCTCTGCTTTTTGGCAGAACATGTGATGTCAGACTTGCCAAATGGTTCACATTTGTATAATACTAGAGAAGAACCAGAAAGTGGTAAATCTAAACATTTAGGAAGCTAAGATTAAATACAGAATTTCACAGAATTAAACTATAAAGCAAAAGTAGTAGGGAATAAAGTACCGTGAATAGCTACAGAGGGACTGATGTTCTTTCATTCAGATGATGGAAAGAACAAGGGAAATGCACGGGCGGAACAATGGAATAGATGATAAAGCTGATGTTAAGAGAAATATTTAATAGATTTACTATTAATTGAAGCATTTACCATATTGGAAAAAGTGTATCAGAGCAACTCCAGTCAAAGGCAAATAATCACTTGATAATACCGATCATCAAAATTCGGGGACAACAAGAAAGACATTGTGGATGTTGCAGACAGAAAAGATCTGATTTTATCCCCTATATAACACAAACCATAGACACTTCCCTAGAAATTCTCCATCAAACTTACAGCTAATTCCTTATAATTCCAAACATAAATTTTAGAGACGTATTCAAATTCAGAATGAAGGTTCTGGGTAATAATACACCACTTTCTAGATAACTGGTTTCAATCACATTTTTAATCTGAGCCTGTCTAGTTGAAATCAGAGGTATTGTATCTTGTACCTCTTTCTCTAGTTTCCACTGTTAGAAGAACCCTCCCTGCATGGATAGTTACTGAGTCAACTGACCTTTAACTGCTATGGGTGGGCCCAAGACCCTGATGTCAACGAGTCATAACGCTATGAGCTGCTGGGCAGCTTTCTTCTTCCCACACACTACTGTGCTCAAGTCACATCAATGGTCTTTGCAATGTAGCAGCCCATTGAAATTCTGAAGGAATTGTGAAGGAATTTAGGAAAACGTTAGTAATTTTTATTAGTAAAACATCACTTCTTACTAGTAGGTGGATTCTTTGGTGTTGTGGAAATCAAACGTAAAGATGCTCCTTGCTGTATCTGTACATCCATTCTGTCAAACTAGTCATTACATCAATCAGAAACTTCCTGATAATGCAAAATCTCAGTGCAGAAAGATGTCAGGGCTTGTTCTCAGTCTTAACACTTCATTGTGAGCCACCAACAAAGAGGCCAGGCAAAAATACCTGGCACACAGTTAAGAAGAAAGATAGAAGAGTACCTATGTGCACAGCAACAATTCAGGGAAAAGTTATCCATGAGAAAAACAAGCTGAGAGTCGTGGGCTCAAAATAATGCTTAAGCAAAGCAAGTGTTTATAGAGCACCCTATAGAGCTTAATATCTTTATAGAAGCTATTTTTCTTGCCTTCGTAGCTTTCTAGCATCTTCCTCCTTTTTGTAGTTAGGAAGCATGTGCTTAGAAGTCCAGGCAAAAGCTGTCACACAGTTTCCATTTTTGAAGGTGTTTTTTTTGTTTTTGTTTTTGTTTTCCTGTGGGATAAGCAGGTTTGGGGTTTATTTGTTGGGGTTGTTTGTTTTTTTATATTAACAAATATGTCTGTCTGCTTACTAGCTTTTATCCCTGCAACTACAGGAATCCAAAACAGCTTTTAAGAATCAGGAAACAAAGGCACAAACAAGTTACTGTTTTATTCTTCAGTTCACAAACGGCTGTTTTCTATAATGGACTGTAGACCATTAACCTAAAAACAGAGCTGGGACAAAGAACCCTCTCAGAAACTACCCAAAATTATGAAGAAAGCAGCAAGTGATTATGTTTTGCTTATCTTACTGTCAGACATCGAGTCTTGATTCCTAGAGTCACACACATATGCAAATTACAGCATTAGTGTAAGTAGTCCCATGGTAGTGACAGTAGATGGTGCAAACAGACGTGGTACTGTGGTCCAAGCCTAAGCACTAGTATTACAACGCTACTTTAAAACCAACAAAGAATATGCAAGATTTTTGGTGACACAGAAACCCTCCACAACTTTGGAATCATCCAAGGCACAGCTCAATCCTTCAAGGCCTACAAGACATAAAGTCCATACATAGATCAAATCACCTCACTGGTTTAAGCAGCTAAAATAACACTAAAATATATTAACTTACGAAAGCGTTTTTATTCACTTGTATTCTAGAAACAACTAAAGCCACTTTTAAAAAAGAACAGTCTGGAAACGATCTCTAGAGCAATGCTTTAAAAATTACTCACAGCCTAATTAGCATCTGCTTTAAGAGTTTAAGTTATTACAGAGTCATTTATCTACTTAAAGCATCTTGTACACAATTGAGCAGACTTTTAATGTTTAACATTTCTACCCGTAAACTTACCACTGGAAGACATTCACCTAAGAGAGCACGACAGGTAATTCTCACCTAATGCCAGCTTTCCCAATCACAGGATAGGTAATATATCTAAGAAACGTAGTCCTTTTTAGAAAGCTCAAAACAGGCATAAATTTTAGAATCAAGAGAAAATAACCCCCCAAAAAACTTTTAAAAACAAACAAGAAATAGAAATTCTATAGCTGGAAAAAAATTCTCCAAAAGTTCTAATGTGCATGACCTTACTTTATTATGGAATAAACTTAGAAACATACACGTTTGGAATGTTTCTACCTGCAGTTGGTCTTTTCTGAAACACAGAAGCTGATTAACCCAAATGCAGCTATCCTCCTCCTAACAGCTGCTGGCCTAATGTTTCAGGGAAAATATTCATCTGAATTTCATTTCCCACTCTTAGATTGGTCAGTGCCTTACTAGGACAAATGGGATGGATGTTGGGGAACATATGTCACAGGATGCACCATTCTGCTGTAGGGAACCTGCTTTGGCAGGGGGGCTGGACTTGATGATCTCTTGAGCTCCCTTCCAACTCCTGCAATTCTGTGATTCAGGCAGGGAAGAAAGTTCCAGCACTCACAAGATCCATTTCCCTCATCTCAGACAAACTGGAGCCTGCATAGCTGTGTTTCTATTGTGTCTCTACGGCTGTGTTTAAATACAGATAGAATGGAGATCTGGGAACTCAACACTTTCTAACCTCCTTTTATTTTTCCTTAATGTTTATTATTATATGAATCAATGGAAAGGCTCTGGACAGCCTTTCTGATGAAGATTCTGACAGTTGTTTCACTTTTGGTGTGATGTTTGGGATTTTTGTTGTTGTTTTGTTGTACCTCACACAATAAACATACATTTCTAAATGAAATAGTTCTTTTAACTATTCAAGTTAGTCTGTGATCCCTTTTAGCAGCATTTAGCAAAGGCTGAGAACAGAAAAGGTGTCTAACTGAAACAGCAGAGAGAATCAGAAACAGAAAGACAATTGTTTTTCGTTAATGCCATTTTTACTAAAAGATGTGTCCTGAAGCATACAGGTAGAATCACTGCTACAAGGTACCCATAAGAGATCAAAAGAGACCCTCTAGTGCCTTGCTTTCCCAAGCACAAAAAGAAAATCAAGGCAGGATTTCAGTTGATGCAGTAATGAGGTCAGAAGAACACAGAAAATCTGTTCCTAGTTATAAGAAACCTCAGAAAACCTTCTTTTCCTTTTGTCTGTGACCCCACCTACCACACACACGATTTCTCAGCTATGTTAAGTTTCCCCACTTTCCCTTTTCCCACTTTCCCATTAGGAAACCAACTCGCCGAGAGCCCCAGCCAGACCCCGGGGACCCCAGCTGCACACTTGCAGATCACGATGCACTCTTTCCTTTTTTGGACATTGGGTGAAGCTCTTTGTTGCTGCATAGCAAAAGGGGATGCTACTTCAGGCTGCGCATGCATTGGACCAAAGTCTGATCTCAGACACCCACACAATTCCTGTTGTAAGTCACATGTGTGCACATTTCTGACAGCAGGATATGCCCGCTTGTGCTTGGTCTTAATGCATCAGCAAGAGTGGTGTGGCTGCCTTTTTAATAGAAACAAAAGCGTAAAGAGATGATTTTTCAAAACTTGAGGGCGTAGACAGACTGATAATGTTCCTCTAACTGAAATCCAATGGGTAAAAAAAGACTGGTAATCAAACCAAGGGGACTAAAATATTTTCTCACTTAAAAGGGGTTTTAGAAGACTGCATGGATCCAGGGCAACTCTCTGCTTTTAATATGGGTTGAGGGAAATATTTCAATTTGAAATTAGTTAAGGAAAAAAATTATAATTTATTCAAATGGTCACATGGAAGAGCTACAGCAACTGTTTCATTGTTATTAGTTTAAGTTTAAGGAACAGGAGGGTAATAGAGAATTGGCAAATGGAAAAGCCGTGCGTTGTTACAACTAAAAGACAGCTGAAAGTCAAAGCTACTCAAAATGTTGAGATGAAATAGCTACAAAATCATTTTTTGGATGTGTGAAGGAATATACATAAATGTTCTTGTAAATATCTTTACCAGATCTTATGAAATATTCGAATATCATTTCTAAAAGACAGGAAGGTAATGCAATCAGAAACAGGTGGATTTCTCCTCTGCTAACTTGGTTTTGCTCTCATACCCACAGATCTCAGAGCACATTGGTTTACTTTGTTTTCCACATTCCCAGTTTCACCTAGCCACTAGAAACCATTGTCTGTCCCTTCCAATTTAGGTGGTTTCAGAATGCTGGAGAAGGAAATCAACTGGGAAATAAGATACATTGTCCTCTGTTTCAACAAATAGTCAGTACTAGAAATGCATATATATTTACAAGGAAGGTTTCCCAAAAGTATAAACATCAATTTGAAAAAAGGTTTGAGAACACTTAAAAACTGAAGCTGGCAAGCAGATTAGGCTGTAAGAGATCACATCACANAACAGAGGCTAAAAAACTGTACAGACGAAGCTGAGGTTTCTAACCAAAAGATAAATAAATTGAATGTTAAAGGGTACACTCATGAATAAAGAACTCCAGACAAAAAGACAAAAGAGAACTTTGTGATGAGTAAACAGGAAACCGGAGACAGAAGAGATAGAATGGAAGGAGTTTGCTGCCATATGTGAGAACAGTTACCCTAAACTACTTCTTAGCTCTGAGCTAAGATTAGAGGTATCAATAATTTAATTCAGAGGAACAGGCTAACTCTTGAAATCGATAATATTTTTTCCATTTTGAGTAGTCTTTTGTACATATATCTAGAGACAAAAATCCATCTGCTATCTTCTTTCTCCCATTAATCACAAAGAACATTAAAACCTTACAATACTCATCCTCTGCATCTAGTATTACAATAAGGAAAATTAAATGTGAAATTTTGTTTTTCACATCTTAGGCATCTGTTGTTGCTATGCTTTCACTTCATTATACGCTGCTGTAACTTAGCTGAGTTCTATTTTGCCTGCAAAAAGAACAAAGCCTCCAACTCAGTCTACAGTGCAAGTCAAACAAGACCTTTTTTTGCCAAAAATCATGTTTGTTGCAACTTCCATTTTCTCTCAGTAGTAAACCATTTATTTCTAGGACTGTAAACTCCGTGGTGCTATTCCCTGGTGAGTTGAAATTTTTGTGAAAGAATTTGCTGTGATTTCTTTTTACCTCACATTTATGAGTGTTTTTCATCACTTTGCATTCATTTGAAGCAAGTGTAAATGATTACTGAAAAAACAAAGTATGGAAAAGCAGCTGTTACTGGAAAAGCAACTTCAGTTGTGACCCAGAATGTACTGTTAGACTCTAAAAAGGGGAGCTACAATAAGAAAACTCTGCCATATGTTACCTAAAGAATATTTATTTATTTATTCAGTAGTTGTAAAACAGGTTCACTCATCTATAACACCACTTTAGAGGGAAAAAAAAAAGCAAACGTTCTGGTTTTGGATACTTCATATCCACTTTGTGGATACTTTGTAACTAAACATATTTGATCTGTAATGAATGAAACACAACTAAATTTCAATCACAACTTCCCAATTTAATCAAATTTTCTGCCCTATCATTCTATTCCTATTTCTTATGTTTGGGTAGCCGATTACTTTGGGTTCTGTATGCTGCAAAGTGACAGGTCTGCAGGGACAAATAAACACACAAAGGGCTGATACGGCCCAACCATCAGGAGTTTTCAAATGCAAGGAGGAGAGTCCAGATAAAATTTACTTTAGTTCACTGTTAACAATCACACGTCACCAAGTCATAGTCCACGGTGTACTAATCTGCTATGTTTTATTATTTTTAGTACATATGACTCATTGATATATATGACTCATTAGTACATATAGTAGTACATATAATCAGCACGTCATGTATACATTCCCAAGATTGCAATTTTTTCCTTAAACAACAATACATAAAGAAAATGCTAATAATTAAGTTCACAGAGTAAAATCTTGCATAGAAAAATGACTTTGGTGGCATCTGATACACATCACGTTGAAGGGACGCTTCTGTATTAATTTATACTAATGCAAATACAAGTAAGCATACTGTAGTATACATGTGTGCTATTAACAAACTATTACCATATGTTACGTATGTATGATGGACTATTTGATGAGCCTTCTTATTCAGTTCTCTGCTAATAACAAGGATTTAAAGTCATAAATAGGACTCGCAGGTGCTATTACAATACAAACAATAAAGATTTCATTCTGAAAAAAAATTTACACAAAAAGTTTCATAGCAACTAATTTCAAACTGAGTGACAACTCCCAACACTGAGTATTGTTTTAGTTACTATTTGAAGCTTATTGAGGCCACCATACAACAACAATCCCTAAAACTGCCATTTTTTTAATCAATTAAATTTTGTAACAAAGAATTTTTAGCAGTGAGTATTTATATCCTAAATTAGAAATACAAGGTTTCTGGCTGCTTTGTGTTTTGTTCCTGACCCAATGTTATTTTTCCTCCATTTCTGATCCAACTAGCTATTTAAATTCACCAGGATGTTTGCACATGTTTCCTAACTTACTTTACATGGTAGCTAGTACATTCTTTATTATTATTATTATTATTATTATTATTTTGGCATTCAACACTTCACATCAAAAAGCAAATTCTATACTGTAAATCTTGACTCACCAGTGCTCACTAGAGGGCCTGTTGCCATTCTATAAAATGGCAAATAATCTTCACAGAAAATATTGAATATCCTTCCATGAGAGAGATTACAACATGACAAAATGAGAAAGAGCTTCTGTATTGATAATGAAGGGCTTCAAGAACACAGTGGGCAGAAGTCCTAACATACTTGAAAAATATTTAACTGAACAATAATGGAGCAATGCCAAATACTAAAAGTTACCAAAGATAATTTTAATTGTTGTAGATATAATAGTGTTCAATGACAGCTGTTTTGGAACAAAAAGGTTATTTCCTGCAAATTATTATAATATTTTTTCTCCCAAAATAGCCCCTGATTCACTGCTAAAGTTACCTGGTATCCCCTCAAGGTTTGCACAGACTAAAAACCAGTTACTAACTTCATTTTTTTAGGAGTCTTAAGATCATAAATGAAAATAATGATTTATTAAGAAGCCTAACAAGAGTCAATTCAGACGAGCAGCTGACAAACTAACGAAATGAATGAAACATCTTTAATACAGCAGCCATTTCAGGCTGTCTTACCTGATCATTTTTTACTTTCCTGTACTTCTGCAAAACCAAATTCAAAGATCGGTAAGGATTAAAGGCGCTGCTTCTCTACTCATCAAAATTCCATGCATGTTGGCAGCACATTTTTATGATGAAGATTTAATCAGAGTATAAGCAGATACCATTTATGCAGTAGAAACTAACTCATCTGAGGCCTCTGAGTTCAGCATCTGTATACATTTACACAACACACTAACTGTGAAACATTGTGCCTAGTACTGCAAATATTGATGTACTTCACTATGCTACTGTCAGTAGACTCACACTGCTTGTGAACCCACGTGTGAAAGTTAGTAGAGCTTTGTGGGAGTTTACTTTGTTGGTGTATATACCAAAGAAGCCTCTGCAAAACATTTTGTCAAATGCAAGAAAAGGATGCTTAGCACCCTTATTTTGCTACCTCTTCAGAAATAATTAGTAAAATCATATACTTTTAGAATGCTTAGCACTTTACTAGTATATATTAAGTCCAAAGATGAAAAGAAATTAATATTTTAGCCTTTGGTTTTATTATTGAAAGATAGCCTACTGCTGCAAAAACTAATGAAAGAATTTCATGCAAGGTAATTAACTCTACATGATTGTTTGAATGGCTCTAACTCTCCTTTAGACTTTATGATCTGTATCTGTCCTAAAGAACTACAAAACGTTTAAATGTTTATACGTATCTAAGTATATTAAACTAATGTGTTAGGCATCTGAAAAACAGACAGATCAACTTAAATCTCCTCAGCTTAAAACCCTCTAGTTTCTCTCAGCAATACAAATCAAAGTTGTGATATCAATGTGAGATCCATCCCACAGTGCTGAGAAACTAATCCTGAAGGCTAGACAGTGTACTAGGAGATGCTCTTGGCTCAATGACTTTCACTGGGATTTGGTACTTGCAGTGTATACTGTTTTTCTACAGAATCATCAGTTAGCTGAGCAACAGTATTTCTGAGATCTATCTGGAGCACCCTGGAGACTAGGGTAAAATATGTAAAAAGCAGGGATTTTAAAAATAGTATTTAAAATTAATTCCATCACAACAATGTATAAAAACTATAAAATGGGACAAAGGTTACAGGAAATGGAAGTACCAAGTGATCTTCATACAATCCTCCAAAAGAAACAATGGGAGGGGGGAGTTTACTTTTATTTTTTTCAACAATTACAAGGGAGCAAACATCACAAAACGACCTTCCTCACACTCTTAAAATTATATTCTCTTTGAGAACAAATGCTTAATTTAAACCTGGAAGCAAAGTCCTCTAGATGATTTAAGTTTGCACTTATGAGTTTTTGGTCTTCTTTACTGCAATCAGTGAATTGCTGTGTGAGAAAGACATAGGAAATTACATGAAAATAATCACCTTAGGAATATGGGTTTTGACCTCTTCATACAGTTATATACCAAGTCCATTAATGAGCATAAAACAATGACTTCAGTCTTACACCATTTTAGTGATAGAAATATTATTTCCACTTTATACATGAGTAAAATGAGGCACGACTTAGGCAGTGACCCACAGGAAGTCAGTGACACAACCAGGAATAGAACATAGACCTCTCAGCCGCTAGTCCCATGCTTTAACCACAAGACCAACCACCCTCTTCCCATCCTATACTAGCACAACTCTAAATCTTGGTTGCATCATCTACTAATTTAAGGTGTCTACACATGTACAGTTGTAGAAACCTCATTTTCAAAAGTTGAATAATTTACATCCATAAATCTGCCTTAACCGCACAACGAATTAGGATAAAACGATGTTTTTAAATGAAATTCAAAATGACCATAAACTTTTTGTTGCTTTAAAATGATTCCTTCAGAAATACATTTCTGATGTATTAACAGATCTGATGGATAGTAGTGTATGCTTGAGTGTTTTATTACTGTATATTCTCTTGCTCAAAATCCGTGTTTGATACACAATTTGGAGCCATTTGATCAGAATGAGACAAGAACATGAAGATAACATTAAGCAAGAACCTGACAACCCTAGAGAGAAAGCTATACTCTTCAAGAGAGAAAGAAATCAGAGAAATTGAGAGTTGGGGAAAGACCAAAGATAATGAATAAACCATTATAATTAGAGGTACGCAGCCTGGTGTGATCTTGTCTTTACAGAACTTAAAGCAGGAATGATTTGGATTTTGATCTCTTTATCTAAGCCTCAAAGTTCAGGAAAAGAAGGATCATTTTTAGTTAAAAGGGTTCTTGTTTTGACCCGCTCTTCAGTTATCTATGAAAAATCTGCATTATGCCTAGTCCTATCGCTTTCGCTGGATCCAAGGCACAGCAAGCTGACTGCAATATAACAATACTGCAGCGCGATCTCCAAAGAGAGTTTGGAATCATACCAAGGATAGAGTCTTCTACCAGCACGTAAAGAAATGTGTTTTACACTATAGGTTTTGCTATATTTCCTTATAAAACTCCACTGATAGTGGTTTACGCTCCCAATTTCCTTCAAATAAAAGTGTTAGGTAGGAAGAATGTGAAAATTGAAGATAGGCGTGTGGCAGAATATTATAAAGACTTCTTACAAACAGATCTTCCCAGAAGACCAAAAACTGCCAGTAAAGACAGAGTAAGATATGCTAATATAAAGTTCTTGCTATCAATATAAGAGCAGCAGCTATATAAATTCAAAAATTACATAACCCAAGATAAAGTAGACATGGTAACTGTAAAAAACATAGCAATACAATAGGTTCATAGCTTACTTAAATCCTTTTACTTTAAAACAATGCAATTTACGCAGCCAGAACTGTTCTTCTGACTGCTAGATTTATAGTCATACTGCTCAAGTATGAGATTGCCCTCTAGATGTTAAGCTTGGCTAGATTATTTTTCATTCTTTCCAATACACCGAGATGGGACACACTGCGTGATTTGTAATTTTAAACTTCTGTTATGCACCTGGAGACTTAAAGCACAGACATAATGGAAACATCAAAATAATTACGTAAATTTGGAAGCAGTATATTTGCAGAGACAGAAAAACATTTTTCACCTCAGTACCCTCACAAGATTTCTACTCTTTTCAAGCCAATAGTAAAAATCACTGTATCATTGACAGAGTCTCTTTAATATACTCCTTGTTCTAAGCTAAGATCAAGCTTTAAAGTCTTATCTGGAATACCTCAGAATTAGCTGCACAAAAATTCCTTCATTAACATGGGAAAGAAAAATCATTTAAGGAAAGCTATTTGGGTCTTACTAATACCCTTATCCATCCCAAGATTCCACAAAGTACTTTCTCATTTTAATGGGACTATTTTTGCCATGATTCAAGTCAATCTGCTTCGAATTTTGTTTTTAAAATGAATAATTACTAGTACACACACAGTACAAAAATAAGATTTTTCTTCCCAGATGCATTAAATTTCAGAAAAGATTTGCCATGAAAAATCGTATGATTAAAAGGAATATAAATTGCAATTATTTTACATGAAAAAACTTTCTGCTTTTAGAACCAATAAGAAAAACAAAGTATAATTGATCTTTTCTGATGACAAATTATCATCTAATTTTAAAACAAGAAGTGATGCCAAGGCCCTTTTCTGCTTTACTTTGAACTTAGGGAAGATTTACTCACGATTCAGGAAGGCCTAAGCCTGACACTTCATTCTTATTTCATAACGCTTAAAGGTCCCAGCCAAACTTAGGAATTCATTCAGATACGAGGGCAGAAAGTCTCCGTAATCACAAACTGTGCAGAAAAATGACACAAACAAAAGCTGTATGAGAAACTTCATTATAATGACCATTTCGTTATTGTGAAAAGTATACCTAGAATTTTAGAAGAGATCGTGTATTTGTAGCCCATTTTCTTTACCAAAATCAAAAACAGTTGGCTTCCTACCTTCGATGAATGAAAAAAATTGTTGATAAAGAATGCCAGATTAATTCCAATTATAAGTAAGGTATATTTTTGACTACTGAAGAAAATTTACGGGTTCTTCATCCTTTGATTCTTCAAATTAACTGTCTTTCTAAAATACACAAAGCACCATATACTCCATAAAAAAACTATGTTAAGCAGGAAATCAGATGAAGCAACATTTTTCCTTTCCTGTCTCAATCTGCTAAAATGCATATTTACAAAACCTAAGTAATTTGTACACAAATAAAATGATATGGTATTTGTAGTAATTCTCTGGAAGCTCTGTTTGGTTGATGTCTTTGGGCTGAGTTAGATATGTCTTTATTCCATCCAAGCAATTTAATTTAAAGTATTATTAATGCCTGCATGCAGTTTTATTAAAATTAAAGGTAAAACCTAAAGTATGCTTTGTTTTTCCTGCTTTACTTATGAACTCATTAAAAGTCTAGCCTCAAAGTATGAGTTTTTATTCACAATCAGATGTTTGTTAATATCGGGCAATTTCTGGAATGCTTGGAGTTTTTTAAAACGTACACGTCAAAGCCTAGATTTCTTGAAGAGCTCATCTATTATCCAGACATTTCAATTAGATGGGTATATCCTCCAGTACTTTGCAGAGAACGGTGTTGTTCCTGTTCTCAGCAGAGCTAAATTGTAGTGCTGTGGAGGTGCCCAGCTAACATCCTTCTTCTTTTAATATTCTATTAAAATTTTACATGAGACGTTCTTGGAAAGAGGTTGGAAATAGCATTCATGTCAGTACTTATACCTCTTTTATTGGTGTATTACCTTTACTCACATTTGCCTGTTTTTTCATCCATGACATCTTGGACTAATTCTGAAGTTTTGTTTTACTTGTTTTCAGTCCCTGGCTTCTAATTCTGACTCAGGGCACTACTGAATAGGTACTACCACAGCATGTTAAAAAGAAAAAATCCAGAAGAAAACCAAAGATTTCCACTTTTCTAGGGCTAAAAATTTCAGATGGAATGAAAAGCGTAAACTGAAAAAAAAATTCCTTGATATATGAAGGCAAAAGCAATGCTTACTTCAAGCCCATACAAACAGATAACTCTCATAAAACTGCACAAGGCTCCCAATCTCTGCAGAGAGTGCTCTCCTCTCCAGAAAGCTGCAGGCAGTTAGAACCTGTGAGCCAACCAGGTATTTTCGTGTATTCCCCTCTAATCTATAAGTTGCCTTCAGTATACAAATAACAGAGCAAATGGAGACTCTCTCAAAACGCTCGATGACTAAGAGCCATAGGGAGGGAAATTTAAGATCCTCTGAACCTTCCAGTGATGTCCAAGTGATGAAGGGTTTTTACAGATAAGCTGTTGTATGTTGGGCATCCTGACTTACAGGGCGGCTCTCTAAGGGCCGCTGATCTTATGACTGACGTTTCACACCTAACTTTTACAAGCGAATCTCGGGGTGGGATAGGAGGTGACATGCTTGTTGGAA
Organism: Penelope pileata; assembly: GCA_013396635.1. Lineage (NCBI taxonomy): Eukaryota > Metazoa > Chordata > Aves > Galliformes > Cracidae > Penelope > Penelope pileata. The sequence goes on along the minus strand of WBMW01003833.1, from coordinate 299,175 downwards.
CTTGCTCGGTCAGACTCACCGAGCGCAGCTGTACCCTTTCTTTCTGCACTGCTGGCAGGGAAAACAGGAGACAGCGTAGCTCAAAGATAAGCAGGGGTGAAGAATAATTCTGTTTACCTCAGTAACTGCTAAGGATCTGCTCAGAAAAGCATTCACTCCTGTCACAGCAAGACACAAACTGGCGTGAGGTGACCGACCACGCGCAGCGCAGAGGAGTGAGCTGGAGAATGGGAACGCAAAAGAGAAAGCAGTCAGCAGCCGGAAAACTGTTACGGAAGATTACAGAGAGCAGAGATCAAATTCCAGATGCACTTCAGGGCTCGCGCTGTCCTCACACGAGGTACGCGCGTGTGATCTCGCTTAGCGGGCACGGGCCCGGCGGGAACCGGCTCGGGTGAGCGAATCGGGTCTAAAGGAGAAAGCAAGGGGACGGAGCGCCTCCTCCTCGCCGCCCCGTTCCCCCTCTCTTCCCAATCCCTCTCACCCGCGGCCAAGCCCCGTACCTCAGCCCTGCTCCCGCCGCTGCGCCCCCGCCCCGCTCCCGCCCACGG
>WBMW01003833.1:260292-297024 GCA_013396635.1 Penelope pileata | reverse complement strand
TTTTTTTTTTTTTTTTTTTTTAGCAGTGCCTCAATGTCAGGTCATCGCAATTTATTAAACATCACTGTTCAATTAAACTTCTATTACAATATGGTCATAAATTTATGTCAGAGGAGAAAGATAATGCTTCATATAAGGAAATGTCACAAAAATGTAGGTGGCAAGAGATTAGAGTTCAGCTGATGGATGTTGAAGCTGTGCCTTTTTAGCTTTCTCTATGGTGTTGATAAAAACCCTCTATCAACGCTGTTTCTGACTCTTCTCTGAATTTCTGGAGATAACCAAGTCCTTTTCTAAATCAGTAAAACAAATTTAGATCTGACTTCAGGTATTATCAGTATAATTTTCTGCTTCTAGCAATGGATAATGAAATGAGTTTTGCAGAAAGTTATATTGTAAGAACAGGGAAAAGTTTAAAAGTGGAAAGAATCTGTCTATAGAAATCTGGAATAAATAATGAGAAGTGTACCTCATGATTTTTTTCTGCCTTGATTTTTGAGGCCTTCTTTTATTTTTGACATATAATGATTCAGAAGGGCGTTGAAGATATTTACTAGCCAATTTTTGTGGCCTAATTGTGAATTGTTAGTTATTCATATTTGATATTCAGAATTTCAGTTCCTTTTGTTGCAGGGATTATGCCAGTACTATCCTCTGGCATACAGTAAAACAGTTTCCAGTGCAGTTACTCAAGAGAAATTAAAATACAATTATAAAGTCTCTTGAAGTCACAGACACAATATTCCATCAGTTATTGCTGTAAGTTTCATGACATTAGTCACTGGCAGACTTAGTTAATAACAGACTCTGTCCCGAGATAGCGTGCTATTAGATGGCTGCTAATTACTCCATACTGTATTTCCATAACAATAGGTATTTTTAAAGTGTTAGGGATCTGTTTTTCAGGTGCTTTATAGCAAATGTTCCCCATGTTAACTTTTTGTGAACTGACAATGGAAAAAGAAATAATACAAAACGAGAGCGCTTTGTTACACTCGAGTCCTGAGTACCCCTGCCACAAACAGAAGTCGGGTTTCCCAATAGCAGGTCACTTGTTAGGGATTCCATTTAACTGCTGTAGAGCACTTTGGGAAAATCCCCCTACACGCCTCTGTGTTTTTTGTTTTCTGACTACGGAGGCTTTCCCAAATCTGAACAAAAATGAAAGAGCCATGAGATTTGTCTTCAGATATTCAGATGTCCATGAACATGAAATGTAAATTGAATCCTGCATTAAATGATAAACCTCTTAAGTTTCTTCTGCTTTGCTTGTTTTTTTCCCCACCACCCCACCTCCTGTTTTGTGGTTTTTCTTTTTTTTTTTTTGCTTTTAATCTCTTTTCAGTGAAGTATAGATTGCCACTTTAGTTGTACTTTCTCAGTCTTCTCACACAACAAGGCAAATACAGACCTTAATCTTTCGAAGGCTTTTTTCCCCCTAATTTAGGGGGAGGGGAAGGATAGCAAGGCCTATCTGCAGTCTTCATATCTCAAAGCTTTCACAGAACTTGAGACAATTTGATTATGCTGAAATTTTCCTCCCTCTCCAGCCTCACCTTCCCAGATATGATTTGGTCTGTTTGTGCCCTCCTCACCTGCTCAAGAGTTGAGTGGTTGAACTGAATTGAACTAAACAATTGCATCATTCTCTGATTAAAATTCATGATATGTGAACAATATAGATATTTTTAATTACCTATATTGAAGAAATGCCTAGCAGCCCCGTCAACATTTGAGCCATCATGGTTCTCACTCAGATGAAAAGGTTTTCCTGGTCTTTAATACTGTATGATTTATGTCATGAGAATGCAAATAGTTACGTTTGCAATGGAGACACGCTGTGGTAGTGAGATTGATGCAAAACTTTTAATTCACACTTCCAGTGGTTTGATTTGTTCTTACAACAGTAATAGGTTCTTATAATGGTAATAGATTCTAATCTACATGTTTGCAAATAGAAGAAAAACAGAAAGTAAGGTATATTTGTTATAACACCTCTCCAGACTTACAGCAAAAAAAAAAAAAAGACTTCGAAGCAGTACCTTATTGTCTGTTGTTTTTCTGGCTTCCCCTGTAAATGGGGAAAAATACATCCTGCTTAGGAGGAGGAAGGTGTGCAGCTACCGCAAAAGCCAGGTTGTATGGGTTCAGCTACCAGATGATGCTTTGTGAACTTGCACAAGTCACCCCTCATGACTAAGCAGATCACCATCATGCCATGCAGTCTGCACATTCAGGACAAAGTCTATGAATTCAAGTCTATGAATCCCAAAGTCTACTCTGCTAGTTGATAATTAGCAATTTAAAAAACACAAAGCTTACCTAGCTTTGTGCATGTATGTTCAGGCACAAGTGTGTGTGTGGTGAACACCATGATGAGTGTGTATGTATGGTTTTGTACATACTTCTCAGGCATGTGCGTGTGTAGGTAATGTATTAACCCTGTGTTATGGGAAGGCTTCCTGCTTATCTCAGAAATGTAGAAGGGCTATGTATATGACATCAGATAACACGGTATGATAAATATTGGATAATGTCCAAACAGAGAAATACAGAGAACATTCCACCATATCAAAGAGTTGATGTTGCTTTACTGTAAGATGCGTAGAGTCTAGAAAAAAAGTCCCAGCATCGTTTAAGTCAGTGGAGGTTCTGATATTTCAGTAGGGTCAGGTTTGCAGTCTACATGCAGTGTTAGAAATTTTGTCCTGTGTGTGGCTTGCTTCTGCTGTTGAAGTCAGTCGGTGGTTTCAGTATACAGAGCATAGAGAGCCCAACTCTAAATGAGTTGCTATTTGCCCAGTGAGACTGAACGTCTGAAATAAAATAACCATGAATATGTATTATAGCAAAACCCCTAGACACCGTTCTTTAAATTGTTTAAGCAATGCAAGTGGAACAGGAGTGGTATATTTCTCTTCCTTTAGTTCTAGAATTTGTGTGATCAATTTCTTAACCTATTTCATCTGTAAGTGAAATAGTAGCGTTTTGGAACAGACGTAACTGTTGAGTTTAGTTTATCCTGGGCCTCCAGAACAGACATGCGTTCTAGTTTTGGGTCTTGTAACAGCTGTTATAAGAGGAAAAAATTATCCTTCGTGCTGTTTTATGGATCATTGGTGATGATAATTACATGAGCTCCATGGGGGAGTCACATCTTTCCTCTTTATCACAAATCTGAGTGTAATATATTTCAGATTGCCTTCTGCCAGAATCCTATTCTTTCTTTATAGGGAACTTCCAACTATGATGCATCTGATTTACCTGTGTGTATTTATACAGTTCTAAACTTGTTATTTTGTATATAAGCACTTTCAGCTGTCATGGAATACATATACAGAGTAAGTGAGAGTGATGGAAGTTTTCTGGTTGAGTCTTGTGTTTTTCCACTGAGTTGAAGCACGTTACTTTTCAGATAATTTCATATTTGCACAAAGTAGCCCTACCCTATTATGATCTGGTCTTAAACTTTTTACACAATATGTGATTACAGTACATTGCATAAAGCAAGATTTTATAATACTGCATTATAAGTCCATAGTACTTCTGTGTTTGTTTAGATTTATTGAACAGAGATGTTGTGTAACTCCTGTAACTCTTCACAGTTGTGCAGCAGCAATTTCGAAGTTTGGGAAGCTTTCAGCTTAGGTTGCTATCTATGTACAAATGGAGTGACATACGTTCTCTGTATTTGTGCTAGGGGAATATTTTAATATTGCTGTGATATAATTTCTCAACCGCAGCGGTTTGAAACATATGTCAGACTACTAAAAGAGTCAGTCTTACACTCAAAAAAAGGAACTATGGAAAGAAAAATGTTAATTACAGGCTTTAACGCTCACACCAAGATCTTCTAGTAGGGGTGGTCAGAAAAACAGGTTTTGCTGCCTAGACCTGGTGCTTTGTGGTGCTAGCTAATGTGGGGGCTTGTGGAAAAATGCAGCCACTTCTATTTACTGCCTTTCATAACGTACATATTTCCTCATGATTGGTTTAGGTTCTGACTTTTTTATGTCTACAGCAAATAAAACTGAAGAGTTTATCCTTTCATCTTGAATATATTCTACTTGGAGTTAGTGTTCACTGTTCCCTACAGTGGTATTTCACCTACAAAATATTATGCTGAATCTCAGTATTTGAGCTTAGTAGGACCTTGTTGTAGTGTGGACTATTGCTAAATTGATTTCTAATCCTAAGAATTTAAAATATATAAAGCCAGATCTTACTTTTAGTTGCAGCCAGAGATATCTGTGGGTAAGTGAGTACAGAAGTGTGTGAGGGCAAAAGGTTGTTTTATTTGCACAGAATTCTATCTGTTTTCTGTAACCTTATTCAGGACCATATTTGCTTGAATCACGAGAAAATCTGAAGAGGGCACAGGCTGAGGTGCTTACTCCCTCCAACAATGACAAAGCTTGCTGTTGGCTTTGCAGCTTGTAAGGGTACCTGAAGCAGAGCTGTTATGCTGACCTAGGGATGTAGCTGCTCCTCTGAAACTGCTGAAGTGAACTGCTGATAGTGGATGGGTTTACTTCATGGAGCTACTAACTTTCCGTGAGGTTTTTCCTGTAATTCTTCTTTGTCATCTCCTAGATGTCATCACTTGCATTTGAACTGTGCATATCTAACGTGGCTGATCTGTGCATTGAGACGTGTTAACATGCTTAATTTTTAAAATGATTAGAAATATTGACAAAAGCAGACTAACATTTTGTTTATTTTGAATATCCCACAGTAGTTCTCAGCATAAAATAGTTTGAGAAACGATGACGTGTTACAAAACTCTCATGTAGCATTCTGGATTTTTAAAGTTTTTGCCTGACATGATTAAAGAGGATGGAAACAAAAGTTCTGCAAATATGCTTTCACTTTCAGAATTCCCAGCTGTTGCTGAAGATGGTTTGACATGATAAACAAGATGAAACTAAGCTGTATTTAGAACAAAAGGATTTAGTATTAAAAGGGTTCTCTGAATGAAATGAGAACTATAAAAAGCGTGGGGTTTTTTTTTTTTTTTTTTCTGTATTTTTTTTTTTTTTTTTTTCACGTTTGCATTGGAGGTATTGCGAGAATTGCTAAACTGGCCTGGAGAAGATTATGTAGTACAGATCTCAGCCAAGTATAAGTTGTTACAATTAACTATAGAATGAGTTTCAAAATCAGTGTTACAAAAGATTACTGTGACAGGTACTGAATTTAAAATAGGGAATGTAAAAAAGCAAACGTTAAAAAATTGCTTTGAAGGGTTCCAGTTTTTAACAACGGCTTTAAAGCATTTCTCATTATTATGACAATGCAAGATAACCTCCAAAAAAAAAAAAAAAACCCTATGGAAGCTTAATTAGTTGCCCTTATTTTGCTTTTTTGATAATGGGATGTTTGCACTTAAGAAATGCAAGCAAATTCTGCATTTGCTTTCTGTGATTAGCTGCCCTGGTGACCTTGTTTCTATTTTCCGAGCTTCTCAGGGAGTTAGTTATGATAGGAGTTCGCCTGTTGTCTTGAACTGGTTAATTGTTTTTGTGATGCAGAGAAGAACATTATGGCATGATGAATAAGAGACCCAAGAGGGTTTCTTGCACAGTTTCCTTTGGGTACTGCCCAAAGACTTGTTCTTTGGGTCTGCCTCGTGATCAGGCTGGCTAACTTTACCCAGTTCAATTGGGTGCGGCGGATATTAATTATGTTCACAATATCTTGGTTAGATTATTTTTTACAGAAATCCAGTACCTTGTATAAAACACATATTTGAAATCAGCACGTAAGTTTAGGTTATTACTCAGGCTAGATAGGGTAAAACATCAGGTTATGCAAGTTACTTTCTGACATAGATAATTGCATTTGAGGAATTATTTTCTTAAATCAGGATTACTAATTCTTTAAGAAATAGTAATTAAAGTGCAGTTGACGTAGGCAGGAATTCTTGACAGTGTTTGAAGTACTGGAAAACCCTTCAGTTTGGAAACCACCTTTTTGCTCTGGAAAAATATGTTTTCCAGAAGATGCATCTTGAAAAACTTTGGGGAATGAAAATCTTAGGCAAAAAATGTAGTTTTCCCACAAGCAGTNAAAAAGTATATTTTTCCCCAAAAGGCTACTTTTTTTTTTTTTTTTTTTTTTTTTTTTTTTTTTTTTTTTTAAAAGAAAAGGCAATTAAGTATGCTGATGTCATAGTGCATAGTAACTGCCTGCTTATGAGATGAGCCTGTGTCTGTCAGTCTATCATCATTTTCATTGTTCTGTGTATTGGAATATGGTGTCTGTCAAATTTCTAATGAGACAGTTTTGTTAAGAAAGGCATTCTTCATGCAAGCAAATAGTTGTGTTCAGTACCACAGCCCTGAAATGTTTGCTGTAAGCTGCTTCATCTTTTGTGATGTAACACCGAGGATGTGGAAGTCATGAGCATTTCTTTCCATTCTTTTTTGGGTCACCAGGGTGCTGCTTTTGAGTAGGTGAGAGATCAAATGAAAACCCAGAAAACCACTTTCTGTATCATTATTTCAGTAATGGAGACTGCTGGTGTTCAGTATCGTTAGTGTTGTGGTGGATTAAGACAGGGATCTAAGGTCAATGTGGGACTGTAGAGGCCCAGCAGAGAGGAAAAGTGAAAAAGCTGTCCATAATGAGTGTTAGGAAAGGAAATGAATTAATTTAATTATTTAAAGGAAATTTCAAAGGCAGGCAATGGAAGATTGGCTAAGACTGTTATTTTACTTTATTTATTTAGTCCTTTTGATGTTTGCCAAAGATTAAAAAGCAGGGAAATTCTTTAAAAATACAAATGTTTGAATTTCTTTTTTCAAAGTCTAAAATTTGTTGTTGGAGCCTTCTTGATCTTGAATTCATTTCTCTGGTCTCTTATGAGATTTTCAGCTTTTCTTGGTTTAAGATATGCTGACAATGCCATAAAGTGGTCTCTTACTGTATTTTGGCATTACTACTCATTGTTCTTTTTCTGCCCAAGTTCTGTTTTTTAAATCTAGCCTTATTTATTACTCCTTTGAGAACAGGAACTGTCTGATATGCTAACAACAAGTGACAGCTTTCCTGTCACTAAGGACAGGAGAACAGGCAGTGGGTATTGCTGAAGTCTGAGGTAAGTTTAAAATAACAATAACTTGTACATACGCTGAATTCAATATACTGGAGTGTGACTGTGTTCTCTGACGCAGGCCGTGCAGCAGATTCCTGTCTCCTCCCCCATCCCCAACAGGAAGGCATAGCATAATGCTGTAGAGCGTGTGGCACTATTGAATGTCTTCTGAAGCCTGACCCTTAGACAGGAGGGTATCTTTCTTGCTGTCACTGCTGAAACAACTACGCTGTGAATCTCTTAATGTCAGAATGAATGGATATAAACAAATAATTTTAAAAAAAGCAAATGGGTTGGTAGACATGAAAACAGTGAGAGGCAGTAGGGCCATCTCTCCCTTTCCTCCCCAGATTTGCATTTTGAAAGGAAGAATAAAGGGAGGAAAAGGTTTGAGGTCAATAACATGAGAGACCCAGCATAAGAGGGAGAGACAAATGAGAGAGAAACACCCATTGTCCTTGAAGGAAAGCGGAAAAAAATGCAAGGAGGAAGAAGAAATTGATGCAGATATGGTTGCCACTTCCCTGACAATTAGTCCAGGAAGGACTAATGAATGTAGTCATTATACTTGGCAGTTACTCTATTGGAAAAAGGAATTCTTTGTAGCACAGAACTGTGAGAGTTGTAGAGTACTCATTTAGCAATGAATATGGAAATTAAGATAAAATAGGCAAAATACTGAGTGGAACTGTTTCCTGATTGCAGTATGTCATATAAACTGTTGTATAGCTCCTCAAAAGATGGATCTTAGACTTCTTGAAATTAAATGGGAGGGAGGGGGGGGAAAAAAAAAAGGAAAATCTACCGCAGGTATGTCTTCGGAAGAGATACTGACAGACCCCACAGGATGATTCTGCCTTTATCTTCCATGAGTCATCTGCTCATTAACAGGTTTCCGTACGCCCTTTGAGGCTCTGCATCTGAAGAACAGTGAGTTTTCTTCTACAATTACAGGGGGTTTTAGTCCTACAGCCGTAGGATTATTTTAGGTCATAAAAGATAGGGGTGATTTCAGGGTGGCTATTGTGTCCAGTGTATGCTGTTACCTATTCTCAGAGCAGGAGAATCCAATGAAATAAATAATAAGCAGTTTCCAGCTGGTTGTAATCTTACCATTTCTATGTAGTGGATTATTGAAGCAGCAAAACATTTATTCTGTTTTCATGTGACATGAAAACAGATAAATGGTAGAAGGTAATTACAGGAAATTTATAATTTTACTCATTTTTTCTGCCTGAGTATCAAGGAAGTAACTTGTATTTTAGAGTTCATCCTCTCTGCCACTTCCTTCTGGCACAAGCACGATGTTTCACTAGAATGAAATGCCAGGCTGTGAAAAATAGTTCAATGTATTTTATATTAGTGTTCAATAAAAGAGTGTACAAAGGAAATGCATGTTCAGTGAGACTTACGAGGTTTCTAGGGGATTATTCATGTTTACACTGATGCTGAGTGCCTTCAGATTTGCATGCTTCTCCTTTCTGAAAGCTAAGACTCTTACGTGTATTGTCAGTTTGCAGGCAGAAAGTGGCACTATGCTTAGGGGAAAAAAGCTGATACAAAATTAAGTAACTTGGTGAATTTGAAGAAGAAAAGTAAAAGAAGGAAAAAAGAGAAAAAAAACAAAAGGCATTTATACTCCTTAGTCTCAGAGAAGTCCAGTTGAACTCAAAGGTTCGATCCATGCTATTAAGTTAAAAAGCGCTGTAACCTGGGCACACGCCCATTTTAACTGGGTAGTCAAATGGTTACATTCTTAGAATTGTCCCTGGTCCAGTTATAGCTCAGCCAACAGTTAGTCAAATGCTTTCCAGAAACACTTTGGGCATTACCATATACCAGCAACTGTTTGCAACAGCCTGTGTAGGTGCAACTGCTGAGTTTTGATGACTGAGGCAGCTATGGCCAGAGTGATCATCCTGGTGTTCTTTAGTTTATTACTATAGCTAACGCTAAGTGCCTCTCAGGTTTGTTGTAATTGCCTTTAAAGTTTCTTCCTGCTGACAGACCGAGGTGAGCTGTGCTTAATTCAGATTTTCGGCTCTAAAAAATTAATCATTTATAAATTGAGGATCATTGAAAGTTGGAAAGCTGATGGCAAAAAGAGATGGTGGTTGTCTATCTGCCAAAGGTAGAGGCTGTGAGCCGTTGGCCTTTATGTAAAGAAAATCTATATAGGTCATTTCAGTCTGTGTTGTCTGTCCATTTGGCTCTCATATAATTAAGTGAAAGAGCGTATGGAATAAATTCCGATCTCTTGATAAATACTCCTAAAAATTATTTTCTAACCTCTGAAGGGTCAGGATGTTTGCAGAGCTTCTGTTGTATGATCCACAATTCTCTCTATACTTACACACCTTATACGTATGTCCTGAGATGTACCACAATGCTTTATATGACATAGTTACTGTAAACTCTAATGTACATAAGTTAATTTTCATGTCCTACTGTCTGTTCCAGGAATTACAGATAATTAACATTGTAACTCACCTTTAGAGAACACATTACAACCTGTTTGCTCTGAAAATTCCTTTTGGCTCAAGTGAAAGTACACAGTGCAAACAAAGTTATGAAATGTGTACACTAGGTGTAAGAATAGATGGTTATACTTATGGATAACTTTATGGTTCTGATCCTTCAGGCTACTCAATGCAGTCTGACCTTCATGCTCACCATCTAATTGATTTGAGTTAGATTAGGACCAAATAGACCGGTTTGATTTCCCCATTAGCATCAATAAATAACAACCCAGGATTATTACTATTACTACTATTATTAAATAGAAAGCACACAATTGTGAAATCTAAATAAGATGAATGTAGGTCTTGAGATTTGAAGATTTAAGAACTAAAATATTTGACAATGTGTCTACTATTTTAAACCTCACTTCTTTTGTAAAAGTTGTTAAATATTGTGATTGTTAAACTCTTTCAGCTGTGTCACTGATTCAGTTAGAGGAACAGAAAATACTGTATTTTGTTAAGACATAAAGATATGGCAAGGACTTACAATAGGTAATTAAAAAGGTAAACCATTCAAGAAGAAACAGAATAAGTTATAATATTTTTGAAGAGTATGATGCTCTGGCTTGCTGATAAAAATATGACAATTCAGAGACAGAAAGCACAATATAAGCTGAAGATTTTAATATTTGAACTTCAAATAACAGGCTGTCAATCACAAGAACAGCATGTAGAGAAGGAAATTTAGCTGACCTTTGCAAAAGGGATGTCAGCCTTATTGTCTTGGGCGTGGGAGATTGGAGAGGAGGGAAAGAACTGCATGAAAACTGTTCACATGGAAAGTACTTCACGGTTCCTTGGCGTTATTTGTAATTAGAGAGCAATTTTTAAAGTCACTTTTAACAACAAACCGGTACCATTTTTAACCCACCACAAACTGGCTTTTGTCACTAGTCTGTTAGGTGCAGTGTACACAGCAGCATGACCACAGCTGGTCTAACCTGGATCAGGAAGAGTAATCCAGAAATGCAAAGTTCCTTAAGATCATTTTGTTTCCTGAGTCTTAAAGGCATATTTTTTTCAAATTGCTATACTTCAGAAAATCTTAGTGAGAACAGAAATTAAATCATTAAATGCAGAAGGAAAAAAAAGTCCGGTGTGTCAATATGAAATCAAACTTCTCGAATGATTTGTAGTGAAGAGTAGCATGGAAGGACAAATAAAGGAAATAGCATGTGCATTATCCTGGCTGTTAGAAAGTATTATTCTGTCCTTATGTAAGTTGTTCCTTGAATACTAGAACCAACAAAATGAGCTTCCTGTGGAAGTGGCGTTTTAGGGATTTTTCTTTTGGATTTTCTGATACTGCTTATAGGGTGAACTCAAACTGATGATCTTTAAGTGGTGACACTAAGAACAGTTCTGGCATATTTTGATTAAAAACTCCTGTACCTTGTAGTCAAGTCTGTCTGAAATAAGCTAGTGTTTTCAAAAGCTGTTGGGGGCAAGAAAGACAGTGACCAAGACACACCGTGGGAAACAGCAAATGTTTACAGCATTCATGCTTTTTGGGATTGCCTTTATCAAATGAAAAATTTGTCTGCCAGTGGTTGTTATTTGAATCAATGTGTGAAACAGATTAATGTTTTCATAATTTGTTTCAAATTGCACTGCAATCTAAATTTTAAAGTATTCTGCACAACTTTGGGATCTGCTTGCCATCTTCTGAAGTGACTGAAATATCTTAGTATTACCCCAAGGAACTGGAAGCACCAGAAATCCTGTAGTGGGATATATTGCCTTTTGGTAAATTAATCATGATTTTCAGAGAAGAAGGCATGGAAACGCATATAAACATTTTCAGTTTATTCTTAATTACTTTGTCAATCTTTTGAAATCTTGTTTCTTCTGTATATGAACCACCATTATTCAAAATTGTTCCAAATCATAAATTCATGCTTGAAACTTTGTAAGGAGAACAAAAAAGCTGCAGATTGTGGCCTCCGGGAGGGTAAGTTCCAGGGTTAATTTATAACTAAAGCAAATGTATCTGTTAAAAGAAGAAAAGTTCCATAAGAAATATGCTAACAAATGACAAGAAAAAAAGGGGCTTGATAAAAGATATCAGAACTTGTTTGGCACCAGTGATTTTATGACTGAGGAATTCAATTATAGGTGTGTTGGGAGTACCAAATCACAATTCGTTAAATCGCTAATAGGAGACAAAGCTCTTTATCATGCTCTGAATGTGTTCACATGAAATGTTCAGTCCTGCCCTCCGTAAATAAACTTCTGGTGCCTACACCATGCATCTGCATTGATGGTCTATGTCACCAAAATAGAAAAAGACAATTTGTTGAATGACTTCTCAAACATGCCTGCTGCTATACTCTTCTGTCAGAAATGAGGTTAACCAGCAGGTATCTTCCTCTAAGTTTGTACTACTTGGCTTGTAATTGTTTTTCTTTATTTTTTTGCATTTTTTCTTAGAAATTCTATGGATTTGTTTGCTGAAAAGTTTTATCAATGTATTCTATAGTTCTGTGCAGTAAACCTCATCAGTTTGGGTTTGTTTACTCCTTTGTCAGTGTCGTAGGAGTCTTTAACCAGTAATGTAGATAATAACGTTGTATTTACCCAAGAGAGGCAGATTAGCCTTGGATCAATTGCAAATTAACTCCTACAGTCTACATACAATCTGAATGGGTTTTAAGGCTGTCTACTTACTTGTTACAGCAGTAAACCAATAGCTCTTGTCAGTCATTTTCAGAGGAAGGATTGCTTCTGGAAATGCAAATTTAACTAATGGGGACATGGTCTTGTTAACAGCTGCTGCAGGAAAACTTTAAAGGATTACATTTTTTATTGTATGCCTGAAGTTCGCTACTATGAAAAGAATTGCAGACAGTATTCAATGTTTTCTCTAAATTCATTTTCTCTAGTAAGAACTTCCTTACTGATTCAAACACTTAGGACCAATGCGAATCTTTGTCCTGCTTGGTGGCCCTGTTGATTGCTATCACATTTAAATAGGATCATGATGAATTTGTATTATACTGCATCACATTATAATATAATGTGGCATCATTATAAGAACATTATATGCACAATGCCTATCAAAATTACCAAGTCAGCTGACTTACTATTTGAAAAATTAAAGAAATGCACTTTTCATGAATAGTTTCTTTTCCTATGATACCTATAGTTAAGCCTTTTCAGTGTAAACATTTTTGCTCAATGCGTAAAACTTAACGTGTAAAGCTTTTACACTGAGTATCGAAGGAGCAGAATATTCTTTTTGGTAATTGATCTTTTTGACCCACTGTTTTTACTTTCTGTAAGCAAGTTATTCTCTTCTGAATAAAAACTTTTGGAAAACTGATAAATTTTTGCAATCTTGACCACTTGAAAATTTTAAATTTTAGGAAGCGTCATTCAATTTCTTATTCTTTACCTAATTATCTCTGTGGGTTTCATCAACATAGATATGGTCTAGAGAAATGTTGAATGTATCTGTGTTATATATAGTAAACACTTTTAACAGTTTAAGTATTTAAACAGTGTTTGTTACTGGTAGTTGGTAACCTGCCCATATCACAGACTGGGGGAGTGAGAGAGATCTTCTCTACTGAGCAGCTTGGATCAGGACTCTATTTTAAATGTTGTGAGTCACCCTCGAGAGGAATCTCTCTCACTGACCACCAGGGAACTCCAGAGTTATTATTGTTAGCCTTTCTGAATACCTGCCACAAATGAAGATTTTTGAGAACTAATTTTCCAGCCTCCTGTTTTTAGATCAGCTTCATGAGGATCACAGGAAAAAAAAAATATGTTAATGTTAATAAGCATGGAAATACTGAAGTGTGTGAATTTGTGAGACAAGATCTGTATCATGAAGGGGAAAAAAAGGTGCTGTAGAGGTAGTAATTTATCACCCAAAGGAATATGGTTGTGTTTCAAAAACAAACCACTATCTCACAGCCAGTGCTACTCAGATCTACTGAACGCAGGGAGTCCTTAGGCCTTAACAATTCCTCAATGCTTAATCTCTAATAACACTACAGGAAAAAAAAAATGGGTGAAAGATTCAGGGAAATACCTTTGTTATGTTCCTGGGTTTTTTTTAGTTAATGTACCGCATGACTTTCCTCTCAACCTCTAGGAATGCATTGGATGTTTGTCAAGACCACAAAGTTGTCCGTGCTGTAGAAATGTATGAAAGTCCTCTGTTATACGGAGTTACCATTGCTCTTTTTCTTATCTGTGAAGGAAACACAGCAACTCCCACTGGGGAAATTTCATGTTAACTTGATCTTAAAATAAAAAATCAAGGGAAAGGTCATATCCTAATAAGCTGTGCAATTCTAAATTCCCAGGGAGCTTCAGAGTGACATTGTATGACTAGAGCAGTAACAATTTTCCAACAATGTATTTTTGAACTGCTTCCAGCAGAGTGTTTTTAACATTTGAGAACAAATAGTAAAATAAAGATACAACTGGCAAGATAAAAGATCCAGTTGAACTCTGGGATTCACAGTACAGCGCCCATTGATAATCTGGGGGCTTTTTTTCCTGACAAACACAATGGAGTCAGCAACTTTCTCTGCTTTCATTGAGATATAAATCTTATGAGGAAGCTTTTTATTGATTAATTTGCACATTGCTCTGATCTCAGTATCAATAGTTCCTGCTGTTGTTTGAGAGGCTACCTAGTAGGTTATATATGTTCATGTTGCAAAGCAGATTTGAATAATGCTACGTTCAGATATTGACCAAGAGATGCAGAATTCCTGTTCAATAACATGCTCCCTCCACCACCACCCAATAAAAGGTAAACTGAGTGCAATGACAGGAATTTTGCAGTCAGTTGTCAAGGTGCTAGTATTTTACCCCAAATTTTTGTCTGACTCAGTATACTGTGTAGAGTTGAACAAACAATTCCATAGTCTCAAATAGTGAACTGTGTCCAATACCAGTTCACATCTGAAAAATAATGTTCTAGAGTTTAGAAATGTTCAAAACATGGGCAAGAACATTATCTAAATGTATAAGTAGTTTGGTATTTAGCCTATTTTGTGACGATATTCTTAATAGTGGAAAGTGAAGGTCAAAATCAGTTTTAAATTCCCAAGCTCTGCCACTCTAAATGGGTGTAATGGAATTAGACTATAGGTGTCCTTGTTGTCATCCTTGTCACAGCCCTCTAAACCAAGTACATCACTGTTGGGAAAAGGTCATTTACATTGCTGCAAGGTAATCTCTTGTTTTATACAGCGTATAGTAATAAAGTTTAAAACAGATATACACGCAAAGGACAGGAAGTATAGGGTGTGGGAAGTACTTCTTTTTTTTCATTGAAGACTCCTGATCTTTTGGATTAGAGGTGGTTCTGAAAGTTCCAGTGGGAGTTCTGCACATTGAGTGGCAGGATAAGAAATTTCTTGCATTCAGCTCTGTATTAGAGTATGTTGCACTGGATGTAATCCAGATGTCCATTAAGAATTTATATTTTGTTGTAATCTCAATTGTGCTTTAATATGATTCCAGTAAAATACAGGTGAGTCTTTGAAGAGATTGTTCATCTGTGTTGTGATCATGCTTCAAATTCAGCCTGTAGAAATTTAAAAATTAGTGATTTTTGTTTTAAATGAAAAAATAAATTAGATCTGCTAAAGAGCAGTGAAAAGTCACAGTAACTCGCCCTTAATGCATATCAAGGCCAGGTTAGATGGGGCTTTCAGCAGCCTGGTCTCAAATGTAAGTGGTGTCCCTGCCCGTGGTGGGGAGTTGGAACTAGGTGATCTTTAAGGTCCCTTCCAACCCAAGCCATTCTGTGATATACCACAGCCACGTGATTTTTTCCTAGTTCACAAGCCTTGAGGGGTTACAAAAAGTCATGGTAATAACTTCTAGTTCCTCACAGTAAACTTGCTTGCCTAGAAAATGAATCCACTTAAAAGAATAATGGGGTATGACAAGGTTAATCGTTGTTATTCTGCCCAAATTAAAGATAAATAGTTGATTTATCATAGAACTGTTTGAATTGGAAGGGACCTTTAACATTTAGTTTAAACATAAGCCAATCAATTTATCAAGTATTCCATAGTAAACGGGCAATATTCCAGTTTATAAGTTGTGCTTGGTATGTGAAAATGACTTGGATATTTGAAGTAATATATTTTTATCTCATTATTGAAAATGATATCTTTCAGAAAATTAGTTAAGACGATTTTTTCAGTATGTTAACACTACCTCATTTCAATAAACGTTCTAGAAAGATATACAAGTTCTTTAAATATATATTTTTGTCTTGAATTGGAGTGTACACATTGTGTACGCTTATTTATCATTATATGAAGCTGAAAGATTTGCTGTTAGTCATCCTCATAGACTGCTTGCAGAAGAATTCTTTAAGTACTTTAAATATAGGGAAAAAAAAAGCAAGATGATGACAAGAACACATGACAGAGAAGGGAACTGAAATTTTCTCAATCTTTCTTCCCCTCTTTTTAATGCTGTTAAAATTTACCATAGCTGCTTTGCTTGTGCTGCTAGTGTAGGCGTTGCTTAACTCCATAATTATTTGTACTACCTCCCCAGAGTTAAAACTTGATTATATGATTTCTCCTCAATTGAAACTGACAAATGCTGTCAAGGATAGAAATGGAATGGCACTTCATTTTTGCCAAGGGAACAAGCAAGCTTACGTGAGCTGAGATTCTCAATCTTGTATACAGAGCTGGAATCCACATGAACGTGGGTGACTGGGGCGCACACTGAGTTTTTTAGCTTACTGTTAATAAACACTTTGTACTCTCCACAATATTTACGTACAAAATTCACAATTTAATGAGCATCTTTATTGCTTCACTTAAGCATTGGTAAATTCCTTACAGCTGAAAACATTTTAAAAATCACTGTTAGCATCAATTCTTAAAAAATAATAATAAAAAAAAAACCACAATTCTGAGAGTATACATTAATACATTTTTCTTAACAATATTTTTCTTAAGTCTTAGCTGTGGATACTCTGTTTTCTGTTTGTCCTAAAACGACGTCATTGTAACTCTCGAGAAAGTTCCTTGACAAAAATAGGAATACTAGGTACTATCTTTCTGTAACAGAGTGAATTGTACAGTCATGCAGTGACTATGTACATCAGAAGTCTGCTGTCTGTGTGTCAGTGTGACAAGAGTGAGACTTGCTATGTGTGGACGCTATGGTTTAAAGACCACCGATAGTAATAACTGAAGAATAACATCAAACACAATTTTAAAAATGGTATTTTATTGCTGAGGCAAAGATCAGTGGCAGTTTGCACCGTGGAAATAAAGAATGAATGCTGTTTGTTGCCAGGTATATATGTTTTTTTAAATAATAGTGCACGGATCTGCCCTGCTCTCTGGTTGAATGGCACTTAGGGGCAGCACGGGAGTGACAGGCAGCTCACGTGAAGGAACAAGTGAGTTACATGAAATGATCTTCCAAACCTTGGCAGATAAAAACATTTGTCCCTTCATTGGGGCAAATTGGAAAGATCTTACTTCAAAACAGGCTGACAAAAGTAGGGCCAAGGCATACTCAACACATTCTTAGGATATTAATAGCATAGAGGAAGAATAAATAACCCAACAGCAAATGCCATTGAAGAAATTCTTTTAGTTTTCATGCACTCTGGAAAATATGAACTTTTGAAGAGTTCTTGTTTGATAATACAGTTAGTTTATGCATCAGTATCAAAGTATTTTGCAATTATACGTCATTATCCAGGTTGTCTTTATGTTCTTTTCAAAGTCCATCGATGATTTTGAAATGAAATAAAAGCTGAGTTCACGTTCTTTTCCCCTTGTCTACTTTTTCTAATCACAGGGCTGCAGGAAGAGCACTCATCTTCTTGTTCAGGTTGAAACATAACTTGTCCACTGTGTTTTTAAGAAATGACTTCCATATCCTGAAGAGGAAGGTATCTTGCTTCTTTCCCTTGAATATTAAGTTTGAAATGGAGTTAAATATCTGTCAAATTCTATGCCGTTCCAAAAGCTCATATCAGATTCTCAGAAAAACTTGTGAGAAGGGCGTCCTTTCTCAGAAAACTAATGAGGGACGAGTGACAGAAGGCTGAAGTAGCTGCGGATAACGGCTGAGCATGCACCCTGAATGCATGGATTGCAATATTTTCCTTTTGACTGGAAAAGGGAATTTTGTTTATTAGTATGAGATGGTAGGAGTGGAAATTACATAATCAAAATCATTTGATTTTTCTGATGGATAGGCTGACCTCCAGGGCTGCTTAGAGATTGTTAGAAGAATTGTTGCCTCGTCAAGTGACATTTTGACCTGGCTTATTACAGTTATGTTCCAGGGCTTCTGGGTATTATCTGTCCGCCAGTAACTGTATTAGGGCTGGTGGGGTGGTGGTGTTCTGATCTCTCTGTTCTCTAGTCACTATAGTTCTAAGTTCCAGTCTGCAAGAATAGCAAACAGAAATTTTCTAACCAAATTCCTATAATTTCTCTAGGAATTAAAGAATACAATAACATGAAAGGAAGCAAGTTGGTGCTAATTTAATGCTAGCTGAGTTTTCATAGCTGCTACACTGGTATTCTTTTTCTCAGATTGCTATTGTTTAGGCATAGGCAGGCTTCAAATATAACATTTTATATCTGTCTCATGATCGTCATTCTTCAGTGCTAAATTTTGTTCAGAAAACTTCCACCTATTTTTCTTCTGGGATAAAATCACAATATCATACTTTATGGTATCTAATGCGGACCCTAAAATACAGGAGTATGGCATGTTCTTATGATGCTCTTCTCATGTAGTCCAATAGTAGATTCACAAGTGAAACTGTTAAAGGTAACTTAGATTTGGAAGACAGTTCATAATTAATTTACTGGCATTCATTAACTATTTCTTACAATGTTGCACAGTGTTGCAATTTCAGTTACAAAAGCAAGCTTACCCTCCTTGTGACCTGATTCTGCACACCTTGTGTAGATGGTCTGAAGTCACCTTGATGGGGTACTTCTAGAGCTATCTGGAAAAATGAATAAGTAGAAAGATGGAGTACAGAAGATGCAAAGAACATTGATCTAAATGTGTGATAAGCACCATACAGTATTGAGAACAAAAATTATTGAATTACATGTAAAAACATGTCAATGTATCTTGGGACCATTTTGGAGGGTCAAAAGTACAGCAGTCAGATGACAAGAGATTGCTCTGTTGCTGAGAAGTGGCAGAGCAGGTTTTATGCTCCCCAGTTGGTACAGTTGAGAAGGTTAATTTTTCGGGTTAATTTAAAAGATCAAAGAGATGCATTTGTGCAACAGATGATAGGTGTACAAAAGTTCATGTATGTCTGTTGCTGAATTATTTTAGGTGAGTACTTTTCCTGTGGGCTGTTACAAAGCCTGCTGGAATATGACATTGAAATGGGGTACCCAGATTTCTTTTGCGTGGAGCTTAACTTGTCAGAATAGTGGCAACAGTTGGGATGGAGTTAAGAGTGGCATCCTTCAGTGCTGCACTGGGCAACCTACTGCTCTGGGGTGGTGTGTCTATTACTAGTAGTACCCTTGCAAGTTTAGAATCGTCTACAAGTCAAATATATTTTTTAGAACTATATATAGGAAAGTGTTGTTCCCAGTCATGCTAAGATATTGCTTGTATTTAATTCACAAATAGAATTAAGCATGTTTACATTAGTGAATGAGTTTTGCTTTCTAAACGTGAAGACTTAGTGGTTGTCCAATGGAGTTAAAATATTCCAACCTTAGTAAATAAAAAATTACTCCATCAAAATATATAGTAACTCCATGTGGTCATACCATATTAGAATACACTGTGCATTTTTTAGTTTTTTAGAAAATGACAGCTTTGTGAGAAAACCAGCTCTTCCTGATATGAGAGAAGCATTTTTATGGATAATTTGCAACATATCTGACTGCCAGGAAAAACTTTAAAAATGGGATTTAATTCAAGGAATGAGTTTCAACAAATGTTGCATTTGTTCCTCCTCCTTCTCTTCCTGTGGGAGTATTCAGTACTCTGCCATGGCAGGGAACAGAGTTTAGGATATTAATGAGTGTATTTTACTCTATTAAAGCTGTATGCCTTATTATCTCATCTCTTGGAAAGAGATGTCTTGTGAACGTTAAACACTGGCTTGATGAAGTCTGAGGAAAGAAAAAATCCCAGGCTTCTTACCAACAGTCTTATGGGTCTGTAAAAATATCTCAGCAAATGCTCTGCTACCACTATGTGGGTTGAGAAGGTTTTAATTGGTTATTCAAGTATTTGTATTATAAAACTCATTCAATGTTAGTATCAAACTTATGACGCCTAAGACATCATTTAGAAAAAAATTAACTGGATATTGTGAACATAACACACAACTTTTACTGTTGAAGTTACGAACGTTTCAGAAAAGAACTGCAAACTTTGTATTCAGATTTGAATAGTGAGGTGCATCTATTGTAAATTTTCTTGCTAGGTATCCTAGCTGATAAATATTGACCAAGAATAAAGAATGAATTCCATGATTAGTACATTAAAGTACATTAAAGGACATAGTGATAACCTAATGAAGCCAAATAAACAATGAAGCATAAGATTGTCTCACAAATAGGGTCAGTGGCTACATTCTTCTTGTATATTTTGCTGTGCTTAAATCTTTGCTTGTCTGGCGAAGGCTTCTGAAGCCATTGAGGAATTTGCAGATTTTCATATAGTGGATCACGTCTGAACACAATATAAATTTACTAGATAGCACTACACTTAAATATTCTTGGATGGTGCTGTCTCCTAATTAAATGCACAGTAGGCAGCTGGCTAACCACTGACACTGTTGTTTTGTGGTAGCTGTGAGTTTATTTCACTGGCTCTGGGCACGGTATTGTCACTGCAGTTAGTGAGAAATAGTAATTTTGTATAGGAGTTGTGTGTATTTATATTGTATAATATACATATTTTATATATAAGATGTGTATTTTACAATAATCTAATTTCTTCTTGATCGTTGTTGTAACATACATTGATAGAATTTTGAGTCTGGGCGTGTGTGGCACATATATTAATAATACACCCTAACTAAAGAAATCACTAAATTGTTTGAATTGTATGATTTTTCAGTAGTTTGTAAAACTTTGACTAGATCTCTGAGTAATATGAAGTCTACCCAGTGCAATAAATAAATGCCAGTGATGAAATGTGCATTGAGGCTTTGAGCCAAGTACAGTTCTGAGAATGAGTGTACCTGTCAATTAATCTGTGCAGCTTTCCAGTTGATAAAGCTTGCATGTCTCTGAATATTTTAAAATCAATGACTTACCCCAGTCTTACGAGGCCACGTACATGAGAAGAGAAGGCCTCCTCCTTAGTAGCTTGGCACACTTAGTGACTACACTTTGCCAAAAAGGGGCAAAGGTCTCCCGTAAGAAGCCAGCTTTTTCTGATTACAAAATCGAATGTGATTCATCGCCAATCTATCAGTATCCGTTTTAAAATCACAGTGATTCATGGAGTGCAACGCCTACGTTTTATGTCATGAGGTAGTTTTACAATACGGCTAGTGCAAGCTAGAGGCATGTTGTTTGTTCCTGATTTCATCAAATTCTTCAAAACCAAAATTACTCCAATTTGAGCCCCAGTAATGCAATTAGGCATGTTAGAAATACTGATGGATCATCTTTGCCCTTAGAATTCTGTAGATGCTTGTTTTGATTTCTCTTGTAGCTATCAGATTACATTGTATTTTTCACATTTTTGTGCTTCTGTTTTTTGTGCTCTTTTGTTGTTAAACATAATGAAATAATCATTTATATTTTGAAGAGCATGAAATATTTTTAAGATATTTTCAAACAAAAAGACAAGTATGTCATAGAGATTAATTTTAGTTTCAGTACCTGGCACCTCACGAAGCACAGGAGGCATCTGCCTGTAACGAGAAAACTGTGTAGTTCTTCTGTTCAGTATTTCTTAGAACAGTTTGAGGGTCCATTGCCATAGATGCTGAATCTGAGTTAACAGAGCAGGAATTCTCTCTGTAGCTCAGCATTCTGCCAGACTTGTGACAGTAGCAGAATGCTGTCATTTTCATTGCAATCAGTCTTTTACTACTGGTTACTTTTACTACTGTGTCACTTCAAAATCATGGAGAACATAACTGCAAAATTCTGGAAGTGCTCTTTCTCTTATATGTATAGCTCAGATATATATGTATATATATTTTTTTCAGAGTCATAAATCAGTATTTGTAGCATCAGTTATATTCCCTTATTCAATATTCTCAATTTCTATTTAAACGGTTATTTGGTCACAGCCATACTGTTAATTTCTTTGTATCCTGAAATAAAGTAAAATGTCATCAATTTCTATCCAGTATCAGAATGCAAAACCCTCAATTAAGTAAATAACATAAGATTGTATAATTTGTACTGTATCTGAGTAGCCTGTGGTATTTTTAAGTTTGTGTCTCATTTGCATTTGTATTTACAGTTGTTTGTGTTGTTCCAAGAGTACAAAATGCTGCTAATTCAAATGGGAACTCAGGGCCATATGGCACCCTGTGTAAACTCTATAGGCACAGAATAGAAAATACATCTTAAATTAAACAGACCTGTTATTCTCTCAGTGAGCTTTTTCTTTTAATCCTATTTCTGTTAGCTACTCCCTGCTAAATGTTGTAGTAAATTTTATGGGCTGTGCTTTTACAGTTTGTAGTTATGATTCAGTTACAGGAATGAAATGTGTTCCTACTGATTTATGAGTTGCTTGCTTTTGGCCTTTTCATGTGTTTGCACTTCCTCCATTTCTTGAGTCTCTTCTGAAGTGTTACTGTGCAGCCTTGGTGGGAGGATGGATACACTGACACCACCACCACCACCACCAAGCATTACCTGGCGTCCTGTAGGACCTCAGCATCTCTGTTCTCTGCAGCCCTTGGACAGTGCAGCGCTGGGATCTCTGAGCCTGGTAGTTATGCCATCCATGCCAGCACTCTGTGGTTTGCTTTGTGTGACAGAAACTCACATCTGGTGGCCGTGTTTCAAGACGTTCCTCGGAGCATCTGTTTTTTTTGTCACACCTTTAACATTCTGCTCAGCCCCAGCTCTTTTCTATCAGAGTTTTGGCCCTGTGCTTGTTCTGCTGGTTAGTACAGCACGCTGTAAAAGGAGACTTTCATAAGTTCATATCCTCCCATGGAGTGATTAACCCTTGAAGAGTGCTTGTTGGCTGCACTGTGCCTCACTGGTGGTGCATACCTCTTGGTGATCCAAGAACCAGCAGGCTTGCTTTTATATGGAATGCTTGTTCCCATTCTTGTGCAAGTATGCTGTTTGTGTTGCATCCTTTTGGTATTGTCAGTTATCCTTCCTAACAGACATGTTCGTTCTGGGGCCGTGTTTAGATGGCTTGAGGGGTGAATCTGAGACAGAGAAGAAAATGTCATCCATTGTCTTGATCTTGTGCTGGGAGTTAGAGTTGAATTAAAAGTAATGCACTAAATCATCTGTGAACTCGCTTCTTCACTAAGTCACTTCTTATTATGAAGCTAATTTTTGACACTAATTTTTTCCAGAGTACACTAGGTATTTTCTTACAGGGGAATTAAGAAGGAGGGGCGAAACATGCCTCTAATTTTATTATTTATTTATTGGTTATGACTTCTGGCTTTAGTTTAGCTTTTTCTAATTGCAAGAGATTCATGAAAGTCTTGTTCTTTTGTTCTACAGTGAGCTTAGTTTCTATTCCTGTAAGTAGTTTAGGTGAATTTGTGCTTAAAAGAAAAATTGGAGGTCAAGTAAGATGTCAGTATGGGCAGTAATGCTGTCCAAGGTGCATACCCAAGTGTTTTCATTGCTGCTACAATGCACAGTCCTGGGGTAAGAATGCTGAGGGTAGCACTGAGTTTTCAAATAAAACCATTTGAATTTACAATACAAAAAATTTGACTGAAGTGAGCTGCCTAAGTAAGCCATTTTCCGCAATCGTAGCCATTTTTCACTTGTAATTTGCTTGGAAAAATGCTTTAAGTCCAATAAATATATTGCAGATTTGTACACACATCATAACATAAATGAGTCAATTTCTTCTCTAAATTTTACCAGCAACCATGGATTAAAAAAAAAAAATCCTTTTTCCCTCTTCTTCTTGATTATGCAGATATAATGTTACAAGACTCTATAATGGAACTTTTAAAGCAAATCCTATAGCTTTTTGCTGCTAGTTTGTTTTTCTCATACCACAGTTTGAAGCTTAATAAGCTTGGTTTAAAAAAAAAAAAAATCCTTTGTGATTTTTGTCCAACACTGAATCAGGGATATCAGCCAACATGGCTATTTTTATGTATTTTTTTGCTAGCTTGTTTGTTTAAGAGCATCACCGATTGTGTCAGCAGAGTTCTTGGAAAGAGCTTTTTTAGCTATGTTGTGCTCCCTCTGCTGACTCCGCAGCAACAGAACACAAAGGAGTGCGGGTCCCACATGACGGAGTGGTTGGCTGGATTTAAGAACCTGGAGACCATGCTGGAGTCGTTGTTTTAATGTATTAAATGGAATTTGTCCAAGAGCTTTGAGTCATTGTTTACAATATAGAAGAAATGTACATGCTTTGGTTTATCCAAAACCATTTGGATAAATGGTGCCTTTATTTTATGCAAATTTTGCCTATTAGGTAAAGTGCATTATAGTGACAGATACTTTAAATGAAAAATATGTTGTTTTCACAAGTAAAGAGATACCTCCTAAAGGCTCAGACTAAGTTCAAGACGTGATTGTACTGAGACATAATCAGGAATATCAAAAATTAATGAAGCAATACAATCCCTGCTGGAAGAGATTGTAGTTTGAATATGGAGAGATTGCAGCTTGAGAGTATGGAAAGAGACAGCACCATGCTTCCACTGGACAAGTGGAGAACTGAGACAAAGAGCATAGAGTAGCATTTTTTATCCTCCAGGACAAAGTAGATGCACTAAGATGATGCAATTTTCCCTAAATAACCTGAAGAAAAGTTAATAAGATAATAGGGTACCTGTTTTAACCTGACTCTTACTAGAAATCGTGGCCATTTACACCTTCCAGAGACATCAGTTAATTACTCTTTGAACACATCATATCACAAAATCAGAACATATGCCTCACATTTAGGACCTCAAAACAGCACTGATGAAAATGTTGGCTTAGGCTATTTATGCATTGCCAAATAGGATTTCTGTGTCAGAGGCAATGAAAAAACTAAGTTACTGGAAGGGGAGTATGATTGCTTTATTGCAAGGCTGTCCTTTCTCTTCTTATAGTCCTTTGCAACATTTCCCGTTGCAAATTAAGAAATTAATGAGGTTCTTCAATTCATTGGATGTGGTACCATTATTTAGAGTACACACGTTTCGGTAAGGTGTACATGAAACTTTTCATTATGTGGATAAATAAATTAAACATACAGAGATGAAGGTGGCCCTTCACTATCTCTAATTTATTCTTAAAAGCTAGGAATGCTTGTTTGATCTTAACCGGTTTATATGTGAATTTATTTCAGAGATGATCTGAGCCTGCTTTAGTTCAATTAATTAGCAAGATTCCCATCAAGTTCTGCAGCACTCGCATATGAGTTTACTTGATAAACTTTATGGCATGTTTATACATTAGATGAAATTCAATCTATTACATGAAATATGTTTTAATTCTAACAATGCTACAATAATTTGAATTACGTGTGTGCATATGTTCATATTTACATCTGTCCATATAGTATAATTATACCATTGCCATGATTTCAGCTACTTCTCAAAGCTGAGATGCTTTAGTTGTTTTGTTGGGTTTTTTTTCCCCTGATTTTCTGTGACTGATGTTACACTAGGATGTTCTGTTTGCTTCTCTAAATACCTACAGGGTCATATTTTGGTAGTTTTGTCTGGAAAAAGCGTGCCTAGAATGCAGTGCAACAGGCCCTTCAGGTTGACTGAGCATAGGTTGTTTTTATGGCAAAGAGTAGCTTGTGATCCTGGATGCTTTTCATACCATGGTAATCTCTTACGTTATATTTTATGCTTTCCTAATATCAAAAAATGCACTGAAAAACTTCCTTACAAATTGGAAATCAATTCAACTTGCAGTTTCAACTGAATGATACTGTTCTCACAATCAGTACCAAAGTAACTGTTGGCTGAGAGTGATTTTTGCACATGGAAATCTTTTAACCCAACTTAATGTGAAATCCAGGTAATAGAAACATTAGCATTTGTGAGTTTTATGAAAGAATTCTTGATTAGTCTGTTGATGGGACTTGTGTTTTGGGTGTTCTGTTTTTGTTGTTGTTGTTTTTTTTTTGTGAAATATCCATGAGAGGACAGCAATTAAACATTACTTTTGCAGAGGGAAATGCTGTTGTTCAACTTTTTGTGGGGGAGTAAGAGGACTATATATGTATATATATGTTTTTATTTATGTATAGTACAATTGTTAGGTATGTAAGTGGTCAACAAAAACTAAAAAATCTTACGTTGTCTATGTTATAACATCTAAAAGTATGCATTTGTGTAGTCCAGTAGTTTAACAAAACCCTTTTCACTTGCCTGAAGAAGTGATATTTGCTTGTCCTGGGATGTTAACCTCTGGAATGGCTGGAGTTTATAGTCTTTATCCTTATTTCATTAAGGATAGCATATGAATCTGGATATCCTACGCAATGGCTGAAACCTTTGGAGAGGTAGACAGCTGGCTGACTGTTAGGCTAACCTAGCCGAAAGCTCACCATTAAACACTGTTGGCTTTACAGAACTCTACTTTATCAGGCATGTAGTAATAGGAGTGTCAGTATGAAGGAGCTATAGGGGCAACATATATGATGTGGAGCATATACTACAGTAGGAACGCTTCCATTCCCGCGGCAGTGGGCACTTCTTATCTGAAACTTAAGAAATACCTTACAGCCATTGATGTTCAAGGTTGTGCTGTGAGCCCTAAAAGGAGAAAGAATGATGGTGGCTTTCCTGAGGAAAGAGTAGGAGAGCCATAACTGTGCCCAGCCATTACAATCTTAACACTTCAGCACAGTTGATAGGAGAGGACAGTCACTGTCATACTTATCTGCAGCCCTGTCAAAACAAAGGATCGTCTCGAAGTAATAGAGCAGGGCTGTTCTTCATAGTCATTTTGCAACAACGGTTTTGGCAGTGTGACAGAGTAGTTTCAACTAATTCAAAGTAGATCAAATCAAAGGCAGTTCTGTTATCTAAAGGATAAAAGCTGCTTACTTGATGGGTCTAAAGTCCAAATGAAACAGCCAAAGTGACCGAGTTATTTTAGTTCCATAGTGTCTATTCTATTTTTAGATTAAAGTGTTTTTTTATGAATCGTGGAAAATGAAAGATGGATGCTTGAAATGAAACAGTGGAGTACAAACTTCTTATAATTGAAATATGTTTAAATCAAAGATTCTAGGTTCATCTGACTGTCAGAAGCAGACTGAGAGAAATATTTTATATGTCAGTCTAAATTTCCTCAATTTGCTGAAGATTTTTACAGATTGGAGCTTTTTATTTTGTGTATTGCATTCAATATCTGCATTAAATACAGATGGGATTTAGAAAGTCGTAACTTTCTTGAACCTTGTGTTTAAGATTCTAGTATAAAACTTCTGACATGCTTGATCAACTGAAGATTTCAGATATTTCTGATTGTTTGGAGTAAAACCATAATTATTTAATTTCAACTACTTTTTTCTTAGTACAAAAAAACGTAAGATTTTCAGGCACTTTAGAAGAATGATTATTAGAATTCACAAAAGAAAAACATCAATCGTCTAACACGTATAACTCTAACTGCACCTCTCAATAACATGCAAATGACTAAAGTCAGTCTAATCCATTTGTGTAAAAATGGTGAAAAATTTGTTTCCAGTTGTACTTTAATTTCACATGATCAGTTTTTTTTTAATGACTTGCATGCCTACTGAAGCACACAAATCCTCTACAAACTAATCTGTGAAAATGAAATGGTATTTCATCTGGCCATTCGTAATTATTTAGATCATTGTTTTGCCCATGTATCTATTTGTCAGTTACTCACTTGACTGCAGCATTGTTCTGTGACCCCACTAGCTGTCTCTGCTGCCTTGTGAAGTACAGACCAGATCAGATCACTCTAGTAGCATACCTGTGACAAGCCATTCTGCTCTAAGGGTAGCCTGAACACTGGATGCCAACAAATACCATTTGTTCTTATGATGTGTATGATATTAGAGCCTCCCTAGGTAAAACCTCAAAGCTGGGTTAACTGCCCAGTATTATCCATGCAATATTTCTAAATAGACTCTGGTGACAAACTCAAGCCAAATGATAGATGGAGAGTAGACTTTCTCCTAAAGCCTACACCTGATTGTGAATTTGTCTCTCAGCTCTTTGGACGTTAGACATTTGGGCCTCAACTTGAGCCCAAACTCACTGAAGAAATGACTAGCTTCTTTAACAAGTCTTTCTTTTTTTGTTTTCAGGGATTACAATGGTTGACACAGAAATGCCGTTTTGGCCCATTAATTTTGGAATTAGCTCAGTGGATCTGTCTGCGATGGGTGATCATACGCATTCCTTTGACATAAAGCCTTTTACCACTGTTGATTTTTCAAGCATTTCTTCACCACACTATGAAGATATACCTTTTGGAAGAACTGATCAGACAAGCATTGATTATAAATATGATATCAAGCTCCAGGATTGCCAAAGTATGCTTTTTATTTTTCAGTATTTTTTCATGCTCACATATGCTTCATTGTCTGGAAAGTGTACCACCAGCAAAGAATTTAAATGAATTCAGATGCCTAAATGCAGAAATCCTGTGTCGACAGAGATACCTGTCAGATATTCTGATAGGGCTGGTAAAAAAGATGGAATACATGTATCAGACCTTCACCTTTCCAGAGTAGCAGTTAGAGATTAGGCAAGGTGTCATAAAGGTTCTAAAATGACCTTAAACACATCTGATTAGACACATGAATCCCACCCTTTTTTTCTGAAATCTCCAATCTCCTTATTTGAAATACACAGCCTATCAATTAATAATATATACAGCTTTTGAATTCCAGACAGGCTAAGAAACTGATGGAACAGAAGCATTGGCTACCACTACATTGGTAAAACTTTTATCAATGTTCCTAATGCACACATAACCTCCAAGCTTTGTGAGCTACCATTGTTTATATAGTATGAAAAAAAACCTCTCTTTCCCCAGTTACATGAAGAAAGTACATAGAGTTCTCCTTTTAAGAAAGTAAGTGGCCTACTATTAAAAAGTTTCTACTGCATTCCTGCTTCTAGTAAGAATGTCAGGTTGCTGTGCCTGGAACTTTAAAGATCCACTAAGTCTGTTCAGGTCTGACATCACTTTTGTTTGTTGTAGGAATTCTTTCAGGGAATTTTTGCTAGGAAAATTGTGGTATTTAGTTTTGGTAACAGAGAGAAGCAGGTGCTATGTACCTCTGGGTTATTTATGAAGCGAGTTAAAAGATGTTTTTACAGCTAATTATTTTTCTTTTGATTAGAAATTTCCATAATGTTTTCATAACAAACTAGAGAGTTCATTAGCATTTAGGTATGCTAAATCCTCATGGTCTTTACTCAGATGACTTTCCGCTTTCATTTTTTCCCTAGTTTCTATAGAAAAGAAAACTTCCTATTTTATGTAGCATAGCCAATCGGAAAACACAGCATTCACCTTATGGTAATATTGCATATGTCATGTTGTTCCTGAGGCGTGATCTGATGCAGTATTACAGTGCCAAATGGCACAGCTTTCTTCTTTGACCAACAGTGATATATCATACTCGGTTGTTGTAATATTGAATAAGATCAAAAAATTAGAAATTTTGAGAAGATTAATCTCTAGACTGCATCCAAAGTTGAACAGTGTTCTCAGGAGAAAGCTAAATTTCTTTAAATACACAAATTATTCAGTATAGGTTTTTTAGATGCTTAGATGTTTTTTTATGAGATTAGAGACTCCAGTTCTTCTCCCTGCAGTAGTTCCAAACACCTTAAAGTAATACAACCTAATTAGATTTTGAGAAAAGCAATAAGACCTTTTGAGTATGAGGTTTCCACATGCAAATTTTAAATATCTCTATATTCAAATGATTCCCCACTACAGAGCTGAAAACTGGATCTGTAACATGATTTCTACAGCAGTACAAGGTTTTCAGCCTATGTGCTGTCAGCGAAATAGCTGCTTATGGCTTACAATCCTTTACTCCTTTTGTTTACTACTCATCATTTTGTACTATGAAGCACACTTATGAATCTGACTAGGTTTACTGTGATTGTTTGTGATATTGCTTGCTTCTTCTACCATGTATTTAATTATACTTTATCACTTAAATCTCCTCTACGTGCAGGTGCAATCAAAATGGAGCCTCCTTCTCCCCCGTATTTTTCAGAAAAAGTGCAGTTATACAATAAACCTCATGAGGAGTCTTCCAACTCCCTTATGGCTATTGAATGTCGTGTGTGTGGGGACAAGGCCTCTGGATTTCATTACGGTGTGCATGCATGTGAAGGTTGTAAGGTAAGTTGTCACAAATGTTATTTTCTCTGAAGTAAGATTTGATACTATTGTCATCTAAATAATCATTTGCTAAAATTAGAGATCTGTGCTTTTAAAAACAAGTTTTAAGTCTTTAAAATATATACACTGCATATACTTAATAATTTAATAAGTGAAAGTCTTAAAATATTTTTTTGTTATTTTTGTTACTGATCTAGCTGAACTTTTTGTGCTTTTCTTCTACTTTTGTCTATCATGCAATTATATTCCATTCTTGCTGTCTTGGAGATCACTGGATCTCCATGAATTTGAATTCTGTAATGCAACAAAAGCAGGCTCGTGTTGAATCCCAAAGCTCAATACTCCAAGCAATTTAAAATTCATTCTCTATTGTTCTGATTGATTAGAATTTCTTTAATTCTTTAATTTCCAGTTTGTGCATTCTAGATGACTACAGAAAGGTCTAATGATATTAAAGAGTGTGGCTTTCTGCTTTATAACACCGCTGACTTATTTTGATGGCAGTGATTTTTACTGCCTATCGTATATAAAGGAAAATGAATGGTATAAAAATTGATTGTTCTCAAAAATAGGAAATGAAACACCAGAGAAAGGAATTAATGTAAATTCATTGAGTTCAAAGGAAAAGATTACAAATTTTAAATTCACATTGTCACTATTTTCAATATCTTGAGGAAAATAAGTGGTAGTAAGCACCCAATGCAGACCTTAACTAAAATTTGTAGCACTGCATTAGGAACATACATAAAGCAGTGAGTATTTTGTTGGTTACTTAGACTACAGTGATTCCATAGCTTTTTCAGACTTTGACTCCTGTCAAACTGAGCTGAAAATGGCTAATAAGTTCAGAACAGGATCATGCTGTTATGCAGATGATATGATCACACAAGCCTTGCTTTCTTCAGAAATCCATCTAAAACAAATTTAGGCTCAGTGTGTGTACAGGAATGTGCTTTGTATGTATGTATGCGGTAAGACAGTGACACTGGCTATGTTTCTTATACCATTTTACATGCTTTTATGTTTCTTACAGGGCTTTTTTCGAAGAACAATCAGATTAAAGCTGATTTATGACAGGTGTGATCTTAATTGTCGCATCCATAAGAAAAGCAGAAATAAATGTCAATACTGCAGATTTCAGAAATGCCTTGCAGTTGGAATGTCACATAATGGTAAGTGTACACAGCATGTTTTAAAACACTAATGTTTCTTCCCAATAACATGATGCATATATATGATTACTGAATGTGATGCCTTAAGTTCTAGAGTCTTCTGTTTCTTTACACCAGGCAGTGTAGAAATATGTATTGGAGAGAGTGCCCCTGTGTTTCACAGACTATGTGTATGATTGGAGATCGATTAACGTAAAAATCAGATAGGTAAAGATCTGCACTTATCAATATATACATAATACATTGAATGAATTGTACTCTGTTATTCTTGCTCATTGCACTGTTGGCTGTTCTTCATGAACATACTGCTAGTGTAATTGTTATTTTTCAGGCTATGGTCTTAATTTCTGGTAAGGCCTCTTCCACACTGTAGCTCAATCTCCCTTTCCTGTATGGTGAAAATTTAACTTAGTTATGAAAAAATGAGTAGAGAATTTCACACAAGTTTGTGAATAGCAACAACTTAAATTTGATGCACAGGATGCTTATCCAGGGCAGTTAGCATCACTGAGTTAACTTTTCCTCATATTAGAACACAACATACTTTGAATGAATGGGCCACATGGTATACTGTTTTTAAAAACAAACAAACAAACAAACAAACCTGTCCTCCTCCTCCCTCAGGGTACCCACATCTGGGCATAGATTCCAGTGTGTGGTAAGTAGGAGCCATAGTGTTTCCTAGCATGTTCATGCAGCTGTTGGCCTCTCATCATGTAGTGTGTGTAGCTGTTACTCCTGTGTACTATGCACTGTCTGACCTCTCCACCATCCAGAGGTGGACATCCCCTCCCACCTGTGAACTGTAAGCAACATTTCCATTTTGTGTATGTTGTAGTCTTTGCTTGCAAAGCTGTATGCAGTTGTGTATGGTTCTGTGATTGCCTTCTTTACAGTAGGTGAGCAGATAGCTTTAAGCATATCATGATACTGCTCTCTTGTATACAATATAGAAGAAAATCCCTCTGAACTTTAAAATTAACATTCCAATTTGTGTGGAAATACTTATTTACGAATGTTTGGACAGAAAGACATAATGAAGATTCTTTGCTGCCTTGCTTTGGCAAAGTTTAGTAGAAACAGGAATTAAATGTCATAACATAGAGACTTATGTAATTCTAAGGGTAAAGAATTACAAACATGACTGGGAAAATAATTTCTCTGTGGTTTTTTCAGAACTTTCATTATTTTCACTACAAAAAAAAAAAGTGTACTGTCCCCAAGAGGAAGGCTTAACTGTGGTTTGTGTAGTTAATACATGCAGTGAATTTAAATTGGGATGGGAAATGTTTTGCTAATAAAAATATGGTTTTCAATTCCTGGGATGCAACAGTAGCTCTTAAAAATAAAACTAATTTTGAAATGCTACTGTGGGTATTTTACAGTGATTCAAGAGGTTTTATTATTATTGTTTTCAAGGTGCATGCCAAATTCTCTCATAAACTAGGAACATGGTTTCCATTTATATCAATGTGAACCATGTGAAGCCCAATGAGGAAGGAGAAGGCCAAGATCGTCCTCTCTAGCTTTGCAATGTAAAGGGCCCTGGAAATATTTTAATATGAGTGTTTCACTTGCTATTTCTTCCTGGAGAGCCACCACAAGGAAGAAGCTGTGGCGTCAGCAGGGACTGCAGATATGAGAGGCAGGAGAGGGAAATGGCTTTGCCATTTCCCCCAGGGCTTGAAAGAATGCTTTTATTGACTTTTACCATGGATTCACTTAGCAGGGAGTTGGTAGTGCTCATATTCAAGTATTGACTCCTACGTTTGTGTTTTTTTCCCGCTCCAGTAGCATTACATTGTATGAAGCAACACCCTCTCCCTCCATCATTTATAAACAGGTATCTAAAAAAGAGCTAAATTTTGTCTTTGAAGGCACAAGTCTGTGTAAGGAAGCATGCAGAGATGCAATACTGGAAGTTGTGAATGGCACTGAGACAGATTCTAGTGTTACATCTGCAGATTAAAGTTTGTCAATTTGGATAGTGAAACTATCTGAATTTTAAATGCTTGGAATCAGAATGTGGATTCTTTGTGCCTGAGGGTTCTAATCTATGGCTGTCTTTGCATAGACACATTATTGCAAAATGAATAGTTAGGGCACTTAAAAAAAAAAAAAAAAAAGGAGGGAGGGGGGGAAT
Source organism: Penelope pileata (assembly GCA_013396635.1). Lineage (NCBI taxonomy): Eukaryota > Metazoa > Chordata > Aves > Galliformes > Cracidae > Penelope > Penelope pileata. The sequence continues at coordinate 263,593 of WBMW01003833.1, read as the reverse complement.
GCAAGGAGACACTTAGCAGCTAACAGCCACATTTTTTCATGTATAAATGCTACATACCACTTGGCTGAAGGTTAAGAAAGACAGTGGTGTTCTCATGCTTTGGATATTGTTTTCCTTTCCTTCTCTAACCACAGTGCTGCTCTGTGTTTAACCCTCTGTTGCTCAAATTGTATTCTGAATTACCACTCAGCAGAAGTTTTTTATTTTATTTTAGAAACGGTACTAGTTTTTTCTCTTGCACTAAAAATACTGTTTATATAAGGCCAAATAGCGTACTGGGAAAGAGCACACATGGTAATATATCTTTATTATCACTTCTGGGAGCAAAGACAGGGATGGTGAATCCAGGGTCACCAGGAGGGAGATGGAGAGAAAAGCAGAAAAGGGGAGATGATCTTGTCACCCATCTACAGCTCCCTGAAATTTTCCTCAACCACCAGAAATGCTGTGAATGATTCTTACCCAGCTTGTGAACTGCTGTTTCTCTACCTTAACCTCCACAAGTCTTACCAGTCCTTCCTACATCTCCTCTCACTCCAAATGCCACTGCTGTTTCCCACATTCCCTCCATAAACCCACTGACCTCTCCTTGACTTTATCTCAGTCCCCTGAAAACAATGACTTCTCCAGAATGAAACTGCTAGGCTAGTACCACAACATTGAATTTTGACCCAGATTTTGCCTGCTGTGCTAATAAACATTGAACAGTCTAGTGTGACTAATATTTATAAAATATGTTCTAAACATTAAAAAACATATATCCTAAAACTATCTTTTTGTCTGTCAAATTATATGTTAGGAATTTTTGATTCACAACTTTCTAACTTCATGTTGTTAACAAATTGTTAAATTTAAAATATACTTTTAGGTCCTAGTGACCTTTTGTTTAGGAAAATTTATTCACACACTTTATTAATTGTATCAAGACACATTTTCGTGAAATAGGGGCAGCATGGAATTAATAGCAGGTGGATCACTGCTATGAATCCATCCTAAAAACACAGATTTAGGAAAAAAATAAATGTGGAAATGACAGATTGCTTAAAAACAAAAAAACAAAAAAAAAAACATACAACCCACCTCAAAAAAAAAAAAATTGAAAACCAAAGGTGCGTAACAAACTTTACACCAAGCACATTTTTCATATGCTGAACGTGACAAAATGTGAGGTATTCCTGAGGGATTTGATTATTGCTGAATTATTTTACATGAAAGTCTGAGACTATGATGGCAGGTGACAAGCTAGACCCTAAAGGTGAATTTAGTACAGGAAATAGTAAGATCCCATTTCCATTCTTGGTGAAGTAAAATCACTTATTTAGAAGGCGGCTTGATCCTATCAGCTAAATGCAAACTGTACTGATGGTAGTGGCTGTTCTGTCGAACTGATAGCTGTGATCTAATAGCCCTGCTCTGCTGGGTTCTTAAACCAACAATGGGCAAGATAGCCTCACTATACCAGTTTGATTAGCTGTTGAGCTAGTGCATTCTCAGATAAAAATGAGTAGTTTGCATTGATTTAACATTTGATATAATAGCTTTCAATGGTGTAAGCTTTGTTGTCGCTAAGTCAATTCTGAATGCAGCATGCAAACGTTTAAGAGTAGAAGTTAGAACCATACAGCAATAGGTGTTAATTTTCTTTCAAAGCAATCTCCTCGGCATTTTAACAAAAAGCCTTGCTACATAATTCAGTGATACCTTTGGCAGTATCTTTGGCTCTCCCTACCCCCCTCCATTTACGCAAAAGGAAATTAAAAATATTTATTTATTTATTTTGAGAAGAGTCAGGAGCCTGATATTTTAGGCAAGTTGGCGTCATGATGCCATCACGAGCTAAATAAAAATAAATCTTAAATAAAAGAAGACATCTGCTTGGAACTATTAAGAGTAAATTAATGTATGATGAACTCCAATGCAATCTGTAAGCTATTTCCATTAATTTTATATTAGAAGCACTAGGGCTTATACAACATACCTACCATGCAAAGGTAATTTTTTCTCCTTTGTTGGGCATAGATGAGCTCATCAGAAATGTCATTCTGGAACATCACGGATGTTAAGTTAATCTTGTTTTCCATAAGAAAAAATAAACACAGTGAAAACTGTCATTTATTATAAATACTTTCCAAGAGGCTCTCAGCAAGATGAGACTGTGCACAGGATTCAGGGTATAGGATAAGGGGCTTATGTAGAAAACATGCATACAATGCTGTCATTCTATACTCAAAACTAACAGCAAGCCCATTTTATACTAGCAGTATCTGAGCAACAGCAGATAGATACAGTTACATGAAAAACTGCCATAAGCTTTAAAAAAAAAAAGAAACTACTGCCCACCCTTCCATCCCTGAATTTTCTAAACTCACAGAAATTTACTTGCAAAAAGCAAGCACTGGTGTATTTACCCATGTTAGTATTTCCAGCAAGATGTTTGTTACCAGTCTGGTCTCTATTCTTTAAAAGAACACAAGTATACATCTTAGGTATTCTCTGATGACCAAACAGCCTCTGTTCTGAAAATCCCTGATCATTTCAATAAAATCTCTACATAAAACAATTGTTTCAGTAATCAGCGCCATAGTTGGTTTGTACCCTGTGCTATATCATCAGGAATTTTCCAGTAAAAATTTAATTAAAAGAGGAGGAAAAAAAACGGGGAAAAAAAATCCTGTTGTTTTTAATGCCTTGAGGAAGTGTATAAACTATTTTAGAGCTAAGTTAATATTAAAACATAGGAAGGGGAAGCAATATACTGTCCATTTTTTAATCTCTTGTGTGTAAAAATAACCTCGATGAAATGAGGTCTTACGCCAGTGAGATTCTAGATTCTGAGCTTGTTTCTCCAAATCCTGACTCTCAAGAACAGGTCTCACATCAGAATTGTGTCTCATACTGTCTAGTCAAGCTCCATTTCCATAATATTTAAATAGTTAGTATGCTTACAGAGAGATTTTGTAGAATCCATAATCAAACTGTTTATACATGATGTATTGTAAACATAAAGATATTATATATAATGCTATACAATTATTTCATATAAAATATCAAAATAATCTACGAGTAGGATTTATCCTAACAAAACACTTTTCTAGCCAAAAGCACCTAACTCCTGATAGGGTTATGAAGTCTCTCAATGGACATGTTTCTAAGAGTTGTTAAGTGTTTCTTACTATGTGTTAAGAAGTCCTCAGGTTGTCCTAAATTGCACTCCACATATTTCAGGGAGTGATCAACATTTTACAGGCATTGGCAACTCTTATCTCTTTTTTTTTTTTTTTTTTTTTTTTAAACTTCTTTT
>WBMW01003833.1:190559-260286 GCA_013396635.1 Penelope pileata | reverse complement strand
TTTTTTTTTTTTTTTGAACAGTCCTTCATATGAGACTAATATTTGCCTTGCTTTGCTTTCCAAATCAAAAACTCACTGTAATATTCTGACAAGTCTTGCTAGACTTTACTTAAGAATTCAGTTTGCAAATTCTTCTTCAAAAAAAGATGATGAGAAGGAGTTGAATTTGCTGGCAATAAACCAATCCAAAGCATCAAAGTATTGAGACTTTTTTCATTGATTAAGCTGTTGCAAGGTGCACATTTGAAAAGTGGACAAATCTGAATCATGGGGTTGTCTAGGTTGGAAAAGGCCTTCAACATCATCAGTTGCTCTTTGAGCCATTGAAGTATGTCATATAAGCTAGTAAGTTCATTGTTTTTCTGGAAATGTTTTATTCTCAGAAGTAAGGGGGCTGGCAGTGATGTTTCACTGAAAACTATTGTCAGTAGCTGGTTAAGAGAACTTAGTGTTCCCAATGAGAGAGAAAAGAAATCTGTACCATGATATGTAAGATCCAAAACAAATATCAGTTGGCAATCATTCAGGATTTCCCATATGAAAAAATTGTAAGCAAGAGATGTTTACAGGAAAAAATAAATGTTAATTTGTTCCTACTGGACTAGGTTTCCTTTCAGACTGATTTTTATTCTGACATGTAAGCTCTATGAATACCTAAAAAGTATGAAATATACAGCATGTATCACTCAGAAACTAAGTTTAGTGAAAGGGAAAGTAGAGCAGTAAAAAACAAATAGATAGAAGACCACTATGAAATATGAGAACTGATCAATAAATACAGTAAATGCTGTTTTTTTTAACATAATTATTTATTCTTGAAAACAGTGGCATTTTCTTCATCAACACACTGCAAGCATCCTGCAAGTGGGAAAGTAGCTGACAATTTCCAGAATAAACATCCTTAGTATAATCATTCATATGTATGATCTTAAGAGCACTCTTTCTTTATCTAGGGAAGACAATAACCATTGAGAAAGTCTTTATAAGATTTCTCTTTCCTCCTAAAGCTAAAAATGCAAACCTTTCTTTTGTTTTCTTTCTCTAAAATAAAGCCTGTTTACTGAAAATGATAAATCAATCTTGATCTTGAAGGCTTATTTGAAGTATTTTCTAAGTCAATCTCCAAAGTATATAGTGACTTGGCTATTAAGTACATAGGTGTAAAACTAGGAAGCTTGTAGCCGACATAGAGTCATATGACTAGGTGGAACCATTTTCTGTTCTTTCAGTGTAACAATCACGTAGAGTTACCATGAAGAACTCAGACTTTTCACAGTTTTCATTCCCTGCACAAGCTTCTTTCTCATTCCTTAATTATTTTGGTAACATTTTATATCACTTGATACATTAAGGTCTGTTGAACTATTTAGAAATTTATTCCTGCGAGGCATGTGGATGTTTTGTTTCTAAACAAACGAAGAAGCTGAGATTCATATGGTGACTTGCCCAAAACCATACAAAGCTGAACAGTGGTTCCTTCCCTAAGTCAACTAAATTTTAATAGCTTAAAGATTCTTTACATTTTATTTAGGTTAGAGGCAGAATCAGTGGTTTTTCACCAACTCTGGCTGTCAGGTGAGCTGACAATAGCTTTGCATTTCAGAGCTGTAAGATACTGTAATTTATTTGGGCGCATAGATTATTTCCTCTTTGAGATTGGTTTGTTTACATATCTCTGAAGCACTTCAGTAGTTTGGCTATATTACAGGTTAGAATCATCTTCCTCTTACTTGCCTATGTACTGTTTTAAGAAAAAGGTGAACAGCTTATAATAAAAGGTGACAGAAAAAGATATTAAAATATGCATTTGTAGGTGCAACTACAGCTATGGTAATTATTTGTCATCTTTTTCAGCCATCAGGTTTGGGCGAATGCCACAAGCGGAGAAGGAGAAGCTGTTGGCAGAGATTTCCAGCGACATCGACCAGTTAAACCCTGAATCTGCTGATCTGCGAGCACTTGCCAAGCATTTGTATGACTCATACATAAAGTCCTTCCCTCTGACCAAAGCCAAGGCGAGGGCGATCTTGACAGGAAAGACAACAGACAAATCAGTTAGTTCCTTCTGTTTTCTTTTTTTTTTCTTTTGAGTAAATGATTTACCACATTAGCAGCACATCTTTTTAAAAAAAAGAAAAGAAAAAAAACTTTGCTGTTGGCAGTTGCATGTTTCAAGCTGTGTCTGAAACACAGGAAATGTTTTTAGATAGGATAAGTAAACATTATTTGAAAAAACTCCAAGTTCACCTAATAAAATACTTGAAACCAGTACAAGAATTTGAAGGTCATCTTAACCTTTTTGTATTCTCTGATCCATTCTTCCCGTTTTCCTTCTCCTTTACCAGAGGTTATCTTCCACACTATCTGTTTAAAGCAGCTATCTAGCTGTCAGCAATTGGTTGCTATACTATTCAAGCATCCATATCATAACATGTTATCGTAGAATATTATCAGTGCTGCCTGTATCCAAAGAAATATTCTTTTTCATAAGTGTCAAATGATTCACAGTGCCAAGAGCATCACTAGCCTTTAACTATGTTGCTTACTATGATGATGCTCTGATGACTTCCTGCACTGAACTGGATTATCTTGGATCAGATCAGTATTCTATGCTGAGACAAGTTGAATTTTAGGAGAAAGCACAATAAAGTCTTTGGCATAGAGATATGTATTTGTGGATTCCTAACTTCACTGTCAGTACTTAACCTTCTAGGTCAGTGGGAAGAAGGATGACTAAGGTCTGATAATTATAATAGTTTTCAATTTTATCACTGTTGTTGTAACTAAAGATCAATAGATCTAAACTAAACTAAAGATCAAAATAACATTTCCCAAACTAGTAACTCTTAGTTTGACATATTTTCTAAAACAATTGGCAGAAAATTTATAGCCAGGATTTCGACAGCAACTGTATTTAGTTTTCTTCATGAATTCAAAGGTAGGAAAGTGTTTTTGAGGGAGCTGTCTTCTATAGGCAGTTAAAATCATAATTTGAATGTGGTATCTAATTTGTTTGCAGCCAAAAAAAAAAAAAAAACACAACAAAAGAAACAAACCTTTATATGTGGTGGATGCTTTCAATTTGGAGTGTATAAAGTTTGAGCTACTGTGGTTTGTTTCTTCTGCAGAAAGCTGATGCATCAAGACCACTTGAGGATCATAGCTTTTTCAGAGTCTTTCCACAGTTCCCTCTCTTTATCAGAAGCATAGGTTCCTAGGAAGGAATAAACACAGCAGTTTAATTTTCTGTATTTGTGTTCTCAATAACTCTGTATTTGCAATGGGAAACATCATACAAGTGGTGTGTGTGACTGAGATTTTCTTACTGTAGTGTATTCTCTGAATTTGAATACAAAGAAGATAACCTGATTGTTTGCTTCCTTATCCCAAAACTACCACCACATTTATTAACAGTGGATAAGAGTATTTTCCAAATTTTTAGGGTAAGATAGCCAATAATAATCTATCCATATTATTGGCATTCAAATTATTAGGTTTTGGAGTTAATACCAACTGTTAAGTGGGATTTCTAAGTTAGACTATTAGACTACATCACTTGAAAATGATCAGATGTGCTAAATCTGTGTGTCAAAATTAAAACTACTAAGTAGCTTATCCTCTTTGGAATATGTAGTGCTCTTTTGACGTAAGATTCTAGTAATAAGGTACATTTGAATGTTTTTTTTCTTAGTGATTTTGAAATCTTGATTTTCATCTTATATTGTCAGTAAGATGGTGGTTTAAAGCAGTCATTCTAAATTTTGTGCATGTGTTCAGAATAATTTTTCTTATACTTAATACTGCTATTTAGGATTTTCTAGAAAGAACAGAATGACCTACCAGTACTAAAACATGCATTTTTAAAAGACTACTCTCTGTCTTGTTATTCCACTGTTTTACATATATGTATGCATATGCAGAATATTTTTTCTGCTGCCAGAACAGCACTGCAACTTGAAAAATATCTTCTTCTGCTGGCTTTTCTCAGTGCTGTGCATATTATTTTTAATTTCACACCAAAATCCTAATGCAAGTGGAAAAAAACACTGTATTTAACTAAAGCTCCTGGTCTGTGGTTACATGCTGTTACTGTGAAAGTGACAGCACTGATTTCATTGGTCCTGTAAGGAGCAGAATATTTAGTTAACTAAACCAGTTTGGAAACTGAAATCCTCTCGTGCAGATACTGTTATTTCAGTTCACGCATAGACCCTTTGTTTTCCAAGCAGCTGTATCAATTAAAGACAAAACTATGACAGCTGTCATCCCTCCCTCTCTTCCTAGCAGAAGCGGGTTGGAGATCTGTGTTCAGCGTGGCCCAGATCAAACGACTGGCCACTTTCACAATCTCCATCAGCGGAACTGTGGGAGTGGTAAACTCTAGCTGGTGGGTAGCAGTAAGGATCTGTGGGCAACATCATCTACAGAAGCACCACCACACGCAAAGTAGCTATTTCCAGTTGTAAAAATTCCATAACAATTTAGCACTGAATAGACTTCAAAGCTGGCTTAATGAATTTGGAATAGAATCAGCTTGTGGAAGCTCCTGAAATTCAATGAGAGAGGACTGCTGACTGTGAATAGGATGGCTTGGGTTGTTTTTTTAATCTCTTCTGCAGCTTGAAGTGAATATGAAAAAGAATGAGCACCCATGGCATTAGAACCTGAAGTGATGAAGGATCTTAAATTAACAAACATATTTCTCTAGTCCCATTCTGTAATTCCTTTTATTTTAATTAATTAATCAAGCACGTTAACAAAGTTATTAATATCAGATATTTGTTCGGTGCAGCATTGAACTATTTAGTCGTTTATCCTCTAAGGAAAAGATTCTTCAGGTAAATTCAAGAAATCCTCAATTATCCACCGTTTCAAAGTCAGAGGATGCTTCTGCATATTCTGAAATGGACCGTTTCCAGATCCTAACCAAAGTTTCCTTGGCATTGCTTTTTCTAATCTGTTTTCAAAATTGATTTACTCCAATTGAATTTATTTCACAGGCAGACTCATTCTTGTGTTCTGAATTGTGCTGCTGTAGTTTGTATCATGTTATTTGTGTTTTCTTCCCCCATGGACAATTTTTTTAACCTTAAATACATCCTAACCTTGTAATTTTTAAAGTAATTAACAGCAAAAGGTTAAATTCATCAGATAATTAATACCATAAAATTTATATTTCTTACAGTACTTTCTAAAAGGATAGAACATGAAAAGAATACAACAGCATTTGAATTAATCAAAATGTGAACATATGTGTCTCTCCACAAAAACAAGTTGTATCATGAGAAGTGCAGACATTGCTGTACGCTTACTAGTTATATTTAAGCCAGTAACATTTAGGTAACACGAGTAGCATTTTCATCTTTTGTTAATGAGTGTTACAGAACTTTTGTAAAATGAAAAGAAAAAGAGAAGGGGGGAGAGGGGAGTCATGGATATTTTAAACGTTCCTACCCCCTCACCCCTCCCGTTAAGAAAAGTGTCACCCAAAACCCTATTTTTAGCATGTGCATTCACAGAACGTGAGAAACCCTTAGGAAGTACCTGTCCGTTCTGTAAGTCATTTTAACATTATGATGATATTTGCTTTAATAGGTTTATGAAGATTTAACCCCAAAGTGACTGCCCTTGGTACACTGCCCATGCAGTTCTAAGTGTTTTCTGATGAATTATACCTGGGTATGTTACTTCAGTTTCTCAGGAGTCAAATGTTCATAGAAAAGATGTGAAAGTAACTTGTATTCTCCTTTCATTTTTAGCCATTTGTTATTTATGACATGAACTCTTTAAAGATGGGAGAAGATCAGATCAAGTGCAAGCACGTCTCACCGCTGCAGGAGCAGAACAAAGAGGTAGCAATTCGCATTTTCCAGCGATGTCAGTTTCGCTCTGTGGAGGCGGTGCAGGAGATTACAGAATTTGCCAAGAACATTCCAGGTTTTGTGAATCTTGACCTGAATGATCAAGTAACTCTCCTGAAATACGGTGTCCATGAGATCATATATACTCTCCTGGCTTCTCTGATGAATAAAGATGGAGTTCTTATATCTGATGGACAAGGATTCATGACACGGGAGTTTCTGAAGAGTCTGAGAAAACCTTTCTGTGACTTTTTGGAGCCCAAGTTTGAGTTTGCTGTGAAGTTCAATGCACTGGAATTAGATGACAGTGACCTGGCAATATTTATAGCTGTCATCATACTAAGTGGAGGTAAGTGCTGTCTTTTATTTATAGTATTACATAATAGAATTGACACTTTTAATTCCTGTCCAAATAGGAAAATGCTCTGCAGTAAGGGATGGGAGTGAGTTTATTTACAGGCAGTTTTTTATTAGCTTTCAGCTTTCTTGATGTTGTTTGCCACTTTTTCAGTTTCAAGCAGAAACTGAAAGTGTAAGTGACCTGGTATTAGCAATGGAGCTGGAAATGTCTGCCAAATCAGCAGATCATTTAATTAAAAAATAAATAAATAAGGGCTATCTTTTGAAAAAAGGAGGGGTGGAATGTCACTGGCAAGACCTTCTGAAAGTCTATCTTCTGTGTGAGGATTTTTTTAAACCTGCAATTAGATTGTGTGGCTTACTAATTGAACACAAATAACTTTGACTCTGTAAAAAATTCAAAATATATGTGGCATTTGACTTACAAGATTGGGATGGGTTTTTATTGGTTTTGGGTTTTTAACTCACACCAGATTTTGTTTGCCTTTAAGAGGGGAAAAAAAGAAATGGATTTCTCAGGAAAATGATCCGCAAATGCCTGAGAAAAACAGGCATTTTTGTGTCTGCTCTCTTCACTTTTCCTAAGCTTCTCTGTTTGCATTAGTGTTATGCTTTGAGCAAACAAAGCATCTGAGAGTCCAGGTATCAGGCTACGTTCATTCTAACACCTCATTCGAAAGACATTGGATGTTCAGCTTGTGCTGGAGACAGTCAGTATGTTTTCTCTGCTTCTGAGGTGATATAACTATTCCGTTTTGTGAATTAGCAACCCAGATGTAGTTCACTTAGAATCATTTTGACCAAGAATTTGTGATATCAGATATACATTTCAGGTCAGATTGAGGTTCTTTTTCTTTGGCTAATACTATCAACTTAGTGATGTCGCGCAAAGAAAATTTAACCAACTGTGTGTACTTTGGCTTGGACCGGTGGTACAGATATCAATGGGAGGAATGTGCTGAATGTTCTGAATTCAGATCCTCCACAGGGCAATGCAGAGTATTTTATTATTGAATTATGTTTAAGCAATCAAACACAACAACCACATGCTATTGTTCTAAAATCAAACATTCTGTTGAGAGTGCATTGCTTGCCTTGCAAAGCTTCCTATACATTTAAATTCACATAAAATTTCTGGCATTCAGTTTCATTCAGTAAAAATGTAGTATCATAATATGGTTTATTAGACAACTAAATCCATTCAAGTAAGTACAGTTCCCAGAAGACATTTTCTTGTGCAAACCTTTGAACACAGTGATCCCTGAAGACTCTGAATTAATTCAGTCCGGGAAAATATGTTACTGGTATATTTTTGGTCGACTTAGATGGGGGAGGAGAAATGATACAAGCCTATTAGGGCACAACACAAAACATGCTACTATTTTGCATTTTCTAATATAATTAAATTTAACAGATGAGAAACAGGCCTCTAAAAATGCACTCCTAATTGAAAAAAGGGAACTTGCAATCTGCAAAACTAGATCTGCTATACTTCAGTGATGTTTGGTTTACATTAGAGGAAATAGGTATGATGTAACTAATCAGACATTTTAGATCTCAGGAGAACAAGGATCCACACAAAAAAATATTGACTACTCTGAACCCGATTTATCAAGATGTTGAGTTTATTTTTTTTTTTAAGAATAATTTGAACTACATGAATTTTACTACTTAGTGCTTAAATCAATGCCCTAAATATGTATTCACTTCAGGAAAATCCTTTAATTTTGTGATAACAAAGATCTCTCACGACCTTTATTCAGAACTTCTTTTCCTAAAAAGGATGATAGTTATTTGCACAAGCTGAGATGATATTTTGAAAATGGTTAAGATTTGCTGCCAATTAGAGAATGGTTCTATAGTGTAATTTGGAGTCAGATACTACATATATTGAACTGTGTGCTTCCATGATATGGAACAGAAAACCTATTTCTCACATGTTTTAGATGTAAGAACTTGGATGTTTAGATGTAAGAACTTAATTTCTTTAAGAATTCTCTTTATATCAAACCAGTATAATTTCATTGAAAATAGGATCTCAAAACCAGTACATCTTACCTCTATTACCATATTACCTCTAATATTACCATATTAGATTTCAGTAGCTCCAAGAATACCGTGATGTTTCAGTTGCTTCAAGAAATCCTGTATACAGACATCCTAAAAAGAAAACTGGTTTGTGAAACAAAAACCAATCTTAGCTGAATCCACTAGGAAAATTCGTTGTTGCCTAGCAAACTGGTGCTGGCAGCTCCCTGGGAGCTATCTCCTGTGCAGCTCCGAAGAGGGAAGGGAAAGAGAGAATTCCAGCTGGAACATCACATGTAAAAAGGATTGTCACGAATCCTATAAACCAGTTCAACCTTTTGATATCAAAATAGTTACTTTTCATTACATATAACAGTAATGAGAAGCTGACAAATTAGCTGTAACAGCAACAAAACGAAAGTACTCCCACAACCATGTTTTTGTTTCTGAGCTGTTCAGTGCAGCCATGCTTTGTCTCAGTGATTCCAAGTGTTACTGTGAGCACATGATTACAAAGCTGAAAATTGTTCTTAATGTCTACATATTTTAGTTTAAAATATTACTGTAAATGGCAAACAAGTTCCAGTATTCTGAATTTAATACTGATGAGGCAGAGACACTCTGTATGAGCAGTGGCATATTGTTCTTGTGAAGGAAATGCTTTGCCATTAACAACAATGCCAAACTTGAATTACAAAGTTATCTTAGTTACGGTAACTTTGAAAAATATGCTTAGGTAAAGTGAGATTCAGGAAACTTTTTCAAGGAGATGTTCTTCTTCCCCATTGCATAACTCTGTGCCACTGAGGCATTTCCTCAGCCAGTAGTGAGTGCCATGGTGAACATGTTAAAGCATCTTAGAAAATACTGTGCATCACTGAGCTGGAAATGAAGTCCAGCATGGTAAGAAGGTTTGAGGAGAACAAGTGGAATGTCTCTTTGATAATAGTCTAAGCCTTATTGGACTTAACCCACACTTACAATGGAGCAAACTCAATCAGGGTGATTGTTGTCAAATAAAGAAAAGGCTCAAAAGGTAATTTTGTAGCATGTTTACATATTATGGATGGACCTGAACTCCTGTACATTATTCTGAGCAGTGTTTAGGATACAGTGGTGTTGGGGAATTGCAGTTGGGTATGCCTGCAAAGACCCAGACTCTTAGTCAACATACGACCTAGTATTCCAATTCAGAAATGTTGCAACATTCACTTTTTCTGGTCTCTGAGAATGTCCTTTACAAACCTGAGCTGTGAATAACTGATGCTTGTTTAAACACTGTATTCAGTAATTTTGCTACAATGTGTGGTAAAAAAAAAAATAAAAATGAAGATTTATCACTGAGTAGTACTAAGAAATAGTCCATATTTGATGCCTACACAAGTCCTTCTTTAGCAGAACAAAAACCTGCTTCCTAATCAAACCAAGAACTGCAGATAATGACTGTGGGCTTTGAACCAGAATTCTGGTGACTCCAGTTCATGTGACAGTCTCAGGAGAAAGACTCCAAACTTCTGAGTCATACTGGCCTCAGCAAAAGCAGGAGTACTGTTGTTCAGCCAGCCATATCTTTCCCTGCTTTATCATATTAAGATTTTAGAATGTATATTTAAATGCAAAATAGAAAGGTATGGATAAAAGCATGCAGATCGCATTTTCCTATGTGAAGAATTGAAAAAGTTGCAGTTAACGACAGGAATATGAAAGCAGCATCCAAATCTGTAAGAAAATAAGCAAACAAGATATTTTTCCCTAGATAGTATAGGACATAAGTTTACACAAAGTCATACTGTTGACATGCAAAACGAAGCGTTTATTAGTCTTTCCCAGCCACTATGAACATTTTTCTTACTTAGTTTTAAACAGCTTCCTGCCGAATTTTCAAATGAAACAGCAACACACACACACACAAAAAAAAAAACTAAAGAAACACTGGATAAAGAAAATTAATAATAAGAAAGGAAACATGATACTCTCTTAGTCTGAATGGATTAAAGACAGGTAGCAAACAGCAGACAGTGAAAACCCCTAAATTTCAGTAAACAATTTTCTGTATCAGAGAGGCTTAAAAGTAGTTTCCGATTCACTGTTGGTCCTCTCTCACCTTAATCATTTGAAGTCCCTGTCCTTTGGCCTACTTGTAACCAAACTGCATTTTACCTAATTAATTTTTTCTCAAGGTTCACTGTTAATGATTTCCTTTATATTTTTTTCCACGTGCCACATCTACCTGGAGCTTCATACATTTTTGTTGTCCCTACTGCACAATATACACTCTTCTTATTGTAACCCAGTGAATCTGGAGCATATACATTTAAAAAGCATCTGAACAACGTGAAGTATTTGACAACAACTTGAAATAAATCCTTTGCCTCTTATTTCCTTTTTTCTCATTTACATATGTTTCTTGGAACAGAAACAGCGTTTTCCTCTGTAAGAAATTTGTACTGAGAAAGTATTGCAAACTGTCAACACCCAAAAATAATGTCCATATCCTGAAGTTCTCATTCATGAAAAATCTAACTTGCCTTCAATGGGAATTTTCCTTCCTCCTGAATTGGCCTATTTAAAAATAACTTCTTATGAACTCCTAGGCTTTTGTCACAGTCATCTTTTCTGACTGTAGTTCCCTGGGTCATTATAAAACCATTAGACTTGTTTTTTTTCAAAGGAGCTTAAGGATGTTAGGCTCTTAAGTCTCATGGAACTCCAATTGACCTAGGGCACCCAAATTTGAGGGGCTCATTGGTAAGTTCCAGTCTCAGCGCTGGGCTTCCCTCCTGGACTCTGAAAGGTGCATGAGGGAGCACAATGTATGAGGTGGGTTTCACTTCTGAAACACTCGCACCCTAAACATTCCCACCATAAAAGAAGCAGGGGGCAAACAGAGTTTAATCTCAGAGGAAATCAAGGCCACAGTCTTTGTGCTTCTTGATTTTTGTATCGCTGTGCACTGAGTCATACCCAGCTAGTTCGGAGTTCATCTGCAACACATAAGTAAAATTTAAAGCTATCGCAACACAAGGCCAAAATTATCAAACAGTTTTGAAATACTGCAGACTTGGAAGTTTCCAAAAAATATAAAGAAAGCAACTAGTTTTTTTTTTTTATCTAAAAATAAATATCTACAATTTATCAAAAATTCTCTAAGTATTTTTTAAAAATGCCTTATTAATTTCCTTTGGCAATATCGTCAGAAAGGAACTATTTGGACACAGTTTCCTGCTGGCTGATATTTCCAACTCAAAGGATTCTATATTTACTTACAAACTTTCTGAATCATATTTTATGGTGCTCCCAGTTGAATGGTGTAAGTAAGTGATCTCTGGAAGACAAGAACGGTCTATTGGCATGAAATTCCAAAGGAAAAGAAGTATCCTGGGTCATTGATTCCAGTCACTTACAACAGTAGGCAGTTGCATCATAAAACCAGAGTCAAGCAAAATTGAACTTCATATTCAGACTTGCTATTATTCCTATTTCTGAAAAACTGTCCCCAGACCTCACTTCTTTGAGAGCTATTGCCTGTTCCTGAGAGGTGTGTTAAGTGTATTCATGGCTTGTGTATATTCATTTGTTTCCATGCCAGCTTTACCTTTTATTTTGCACTGCAATTTTTTGCTCATTTAAGTAAAATCTCAACATATCCATAAGGATATGCTCTCCCCAGCCTTTTTTCTTGTGTACAACTCAAGCCACAGTTAGACAGTAGAGCGGGATGCACAGAAAGGTTACTAAGATCATAGGACATAACAGCCTATTTTTAAAATTTTGAATATAGCTCAACCTCCCGTCCTTTCTGAAAGGGAAATATTTCCTTTGGAAAGTAACTTAAGGCTGGCTATAGCCATTACTTTTTATCGATCAACCTGAAATTAATTTCATGGCTACACAGAAAATGTTATTTAAATTATTGACTTTTTTCATGAAGCATTCTGATCATTAGAATGCCTTACCCAGTAGATGTGAGGATTACCACATGTGAGGATTTAATAATGTTAAGCAACTTCACTCACTTTTATGGCTGTAGAATCAACTCATTTATTACTCCAAGTTAGAAAAAAAATTAAAATTGTGTTAAATAATAATGACAACCACTTGAGATAGTTGGAGGCAGACAGAAATAGCAGGACTACTATTATTGTGAAAGGTAATCATGATTAATGAGGAAAGATTTTCTTCTTTTCAAATAATAAGATACACCAAAGATAATCCTGGACTCTTGCAGCTGTGGCAGCACAAGTAGCTGATTTTTGTTGTAAACATGCATCTCAGATTCCTCCTTACGGAGGGTAAATCTCTGCTGGCATGAGCCCAGAAAAGGCATTTCCAGTTTTCCACTACCATAAACATATGTGGCTAAGCTGATGCTAAAAGCTGTCATGAGATTTCTTAATAGCAGCTGGAACTCAGGTGTGCAGAAGAACTGAACCTGAAATTTTTATATCTCTCAGGTTAGGATGACTGCATCAGTCCAGTTCTGTCCTCAGTCATGGAATAAGTCTCTCTCAGAAGCTGAATTTATTTATTCTTCTTTTGATAGTTTAGCATTCATCTTGTCAATCAGGAAACATTTTTAATGGTGGCAACTACATGCAAATTCACCTGAGTATATGTTGGTTTTCCTAAACTGGATTACTTGGTACAGACTTTTTATCCTCCAAGTGTATCTCACTGTTTTTTTCCATAGACATTCTAACATTACTCTGAAAAATGCACTGCAGTATTGTATAAACCAATCTCTGTGTGCTTGAACTGTTTCTAAGCCTAATTCTAAAACTTCTTTTAGCAAATTCTAGTAAAATCTTACAAATAAGTACATTAAGAATTTGTCAACAGTTGTCTGTAAGTGCCATATGTAAATGCTTAACATTGACTAAGAAATTAATAAATTAGATCGGTGTTTCTTCATAAATATAAAATTTTTTTTTTAACTAGATCGCCCAGGTTTGTTAAATGTGAAGCCTATTGAAGATATACAAGACAATCTGTTGCAAGCTTTGGAGCTCCAGCTAAAGCTGAATCATCCAGAGTCATCACAGCTGTTTGCAAAATTGCTTCAGAAAATGACGGACCTCAGACAGATTGTAACGGAACATGTGCAGCTGTTGCAAATAATAAAGAAAACGGAGGCAGATATGAGTCTTCATCCACTCCTACAAGAAATCTATAAGGACTTGTATTAATGACAATAGTAGTTCTAATCCGCTGACATAATGTATGTTCTTCAGATTGCACTATTTCTTTGAGAGAAAACTTTGCATACCTAAGAAATTACTGTGAAACAGCATTTAAAAAAGAGAGAGCTTAGTATAGTAGATCTATTTTATGCATATTGTTTATAAAGACACATTTACAATTTACTTTTAATATTAAAAGTATCTATATCATGAAATTGTTGGCAGTATTTTCAGAATTAATTTTTTAAACTATCTTATTTCTTAAAATTGCTTTTCCAGTATGATTGATTCACTGAAGTTGGTTAAGCATGAAGTTAAATTTTCAACTTAAAAATATTTCTCCTTAAACATTTCTAGGGAAACATTTTAAGTATTATGTTTGATTCTGTGCTCCCAAGGCAGCAGCAAAGTAACAATGAAATTGAATCATAGATTGGTATAACTTCCTATGAGAGCATAAAGGGTAAAAGTTAGACATGAGAGGTCTAATAGTTGTGCCTACCCATAATATAATTTTACACTGATAGAGTTCTGTAAAGAGGTCCTTGTGTAAGTAAGAATAAGGCCCACAATTTATGGGCAAACCTATAAAGCCATTTATGGGCAAAAACCAAAAACTTGACTCCATTTCAAGCATTAATTAAGGAATATGCACTGCTCATCACTCTTAAGAAGCATTCTTTTAAATTACTCTGCTCATGCAGTTCTGAGGCAGGCAGAGCAGCAGCCTACACAGAGGTGAGGTGCAGCTGCCCCCTCACCATGGCCTGCAATGCATGTGGCAGAGCAGCTAGCACTAATGCGCCCTTCAGCCACTCTGAGAAGCCTGCAGTTGGAATGGGTTTGCATGATACTGCTTGGCCTGCAACCTGCCAAAATTATTTGATGAATTATTATTGAATAACATAGCCAAAATGCCATGGAAAATTGGAATACAGTGATTCCTCTTAAACAAAAGCAAGGTTTTAATTAATTCTTGAAAACATAAACCTGTAATGGAAACCCTAATGTCTTAGTTTGACTTGACTTGACTTGAAATAATGATATTAATATCATATCTGGGAAAAAGAATGCTTTGAGAGGTTCAATGCTTTAAGGTTGGTAATTTTGTTTTATATATTGCCCTATAATGTCAAATAAGATTTCCACTGGGAGCAAAGCGTAGAAGAGTGAGTAAATTTGTTGGAAGGTAAATTTATTTACACTGTCTTTTGGTATTCCCAGTACAGTTGTGAGATTCCCTTAGATTCAAATGTATTGTGGCCAATACTGTTTGTGAATGTGTTTGAGAAAGTCAGGCAAGTGTGACCCACACTGGTGGGCCTGAGAAGGGAATTTTAGGGGGGAAAAAAAAAAAGCCACTAATTCTAACATACATTATTGAAGCAAGGAGTGGCCTGTAATTGAATACCCTTACTTTTTCCAAATGGTGTCCAGATTTTATTTATGCAAAAAGTATGTAGCAAAAAGTGTGCCTTAAGCTTAGACACTTTCAGTGGTGGTAAGTGGACCAAAAGAGAATATAATTGTGAATATGTGAGTTAGGCTCATTTTCATTGAGTCCAAATTGGCCTTACTCCCAATGTGGACCTTGGAAATCTTAGTTGGTGCAAACTATGCAATAAAGAGGCTGGCAGAGTTAAATGTTAAAATAAATCCTTATGCTCATGCCTTATACCTGAAAATATTTCCTACTACTTATTTCAGATGACCTCTGGGCCAATGGTCAGTAGTAAGCATTATGCCCACCAGGAAGTTTTTGGAGATTTGGATCATTCAGCCTCAAGGTTTAAAACCTACAGATGAAATTTCAGTGAGATGAAGTCAGTGTGAGGCTTAAGTGAGCAGCTTTGATCTTCACTAAGTTTCAGGTAACTTAGAAAAGATTGCCCTATAACAAATGAAATGTTACATGTTAATGCTCAAGATTTCATGTTTCCTGCACTTTCAAGATAGGCACATTGTGCTAGCTGAGCATCAGATTCTAACAGGAATTACATGCACACTGATTTGTGGCCATTTGAAGTTTTGCCATCTACCACTTATTGGAGAACCTCTATTTAATTGCAGAGTTCATCCCCTCCTCTAGGAGGACATATCAAAGGCTAACTGGTACTGAGATAGACCACAGCTCCAACACTGAATTCCTATAATAGTAGCACACTGTAGAAAATATTAATCTGAGACTGCATTTCTCTTACACAATCTGATTTCACATTGGTATCACTAGAAATGAGGTACCAGAATTAGTTTTAAATAAAAAGGAATTCTGGGGCGTATTCTCACATAAGTATTATTAAACACTATTTGTAAAGGTCAGTGGAAGAGATGCATTGACAATGAAATTAAATTAATGACTTTGTTACAGTAAGAACTTCTCTGTAACTAAGAAGCACATTAACTCAAAGAACTTAATTCTACTTTATTGCAAGAGGTAATATTTTTGAAAGTAACGGTTTAGCAGTGGCACTGCTTAAGGATTTCAGTCCAATATGGATATATACAATGCATATATCTGGAGAGTGGCAATGTAATGGTAGTCATAATGGTCTAAGGATAAAAGAGAAGACAGATTTGCAGGAACAGGTGTTATCCTTTATTATTAAAAAGGGACCAAATGCCCAAAAGCCTATACTTTTAATTCAACTGTATAAGCTGCTTTAATAAAATATATTGTTCTCCCTACATCCTGGCTTCTCTTACATTTTAATAGTTGTTCACTGTGTTTTCCTCAAGCCATGGAAAATGTTAATTTTTATGTGAATTACTAATCACAGGAATGTTCTGATTCTAAACGGTTACATCATGGTTAGGAAGTTTTGCCTAAAATACTTTTCTACAAGAATAGGTCTTAAGGGAAAAATGTTCATTTGATGGACAATTGCTATGTACTAATTTAGAACAAATGACTGTTATGAGGATATGAAAACATTTTCTCAAAAAATAATGTTTTCTCTTGTGAATTATATTTAGAATTTTGATCTAATTGTAAATACTTTTTGTTTCTACGGGATTTTATTTATTAAAAACAAAACAACAAAAAAACCTTGCTAATGGGAGTTTATAAGTAAACTGTCAGACACTCTGGAGTTTTGGTTAGTATGGGCCGTGCCATAAGTGAACAACTTGGTTTTTGATCTTCAATGCCCCTAAAACCATTTAACAGCTCAAAAATAGAACCAGTCAGCTGATCTATGCCTTTCTTTGAAGAACTTCAGTTCGCTTGTGTTTTACTGTCTTTCCTTAGTCATCTGTTCAATACATGGTAACATCTTAGAGACGATGTGCTGAGTGGGATCCTGGTACATTTTCACCGGTTTTAAAACTTCTGAGCTGTTGTTCTGCCTTATATTTTACACTCATCTGCTTTTGCAGTAGAAAAAAAGCTGGAGGCATATCACGTGAAGTCATTGGGTATACCTGCACATATCCAGCAACTGTCTGCCTGTTTCCCTCACCATGCCAAACATCAGCTGGTCATCAACATTTTTCTTGCAGAAGCAGAAAGTTCTTTATCTAATAGGAAATACGAGCTTCTTCAGACAATATTCACTGGTGATCATTTCTCTAGAAAATATTTCTGTCAATGTTCTAAAATGAAAATTTAGATAAGACAAACATTTCCAGCAAGACCATTATTACACTAAAGGCAATTAAGACCATTTTAATCACTGCTTCCATAACAGCAGTGAAAAATCATGGAATCATAGACTATCCTGAGTTCTGAGGGACCCACTAGGATCACTGAGTCCAACTCCCAGCTCCACACAGCATCATCCAAAATTCAAACCCGATGTCTGAGAGCAGTGTCCAAGTGCTCCCTGAGCTCCAGCAGTGTGGGGCTGTGCCCGCTGCCCAGAGCCTGTTCCATGCCCACCACCCTCTGGTGAAGAACCTTTTCCTAATCTCCACCTGACCCTCCCCTGACGCAGCTCCATGCCATTCCCTCGGGCCCTGTTGCTGTCACCAGAGAGCAGAGATCAACGCTGACCCTCCACTCCCCTCCTGAGGAAGCTGTAGGCCGCCATGAGGCCTTCCCTCAGTTTCCTCTTCTCTAGAAGTGACCTCAGTCACTCCTCTTACATCTTGCCCTCCAGACCCTTCAACATTTTCATAGCTCTCCTTCGGACACTCCCTAGTATTTGTATGGACAATAGTTGTATGTCCTTCTGATACTGTGGTGCCCAAACCTGCACACAGTGCTCAAGGTGAGGCCACACTGGGCAGAGTGCCGCACTTTTCCTGACATAGGCAGCCCTCAGTAGTCTAAGATACTGAAGCCTAGAAAATGGACTTCCTGATAACTGTTGTCATGACTTCTGTTACAAAACTTGACAAGTGCAGAAGGCCTGCCCTGCGCTTTCACTTCAGCGTGCATGCTCTTAGTCTCAACTCACCACTGGTACAGTTAAGCCCTGGGGGATCAGGATTCAATATTTGATTTGCAATTGTAAATTCTGTTCTGAAGTTGAGTACATTTTAATGGGACTTTTTCCTTTTGAATGATAGGTAACATCTCTCACTTAAATGAAGGTAACATCAACTTCGTAAGCAAGCAATATAAAGCTGCAGCTAGAGATTTATAGAAGGAGGAAAACATAAATGAGGAAAAAAAATAAAATAAAAACCACCTCCCAAATCAGCAGCTCAATCATACACCTGTCAAGTGCTTCAGTTTTTCTTTCAAGCATAGGAAGAAATTACGTCTGGTCTTAAATCCCATTCCAGCTGCCTTGTCTGTGGTGTTTAAAAACCAGCTACATAAATGTGTCTTCAACTACATAAATACAGCAATATCCTTTCGCACCCATGAGCACTAACTAGCTCTGAATGAGCTGGTAATTGTAGCAAAACCAATTTCTGATTATTCATTTTCAAATACCAGATGTAGGTATGAAATCAGACTGAAGAAGCAGCACATTAAGTATTGCTCACTAGCTTTAAGAAAACCATCAGTAGCCAATGACTGACCCAAGAAGAAAAGAAAGTCAGGGTCAGGGAAAGATTTCAAGGCTTCAGTTGCAGTATTATTATATTGTTATATATGTCTGTGTGCACATAAGCAAGGACACGTATAACATTCATTCATAGTACAGCTCCTAACCAGCAATAATTAACTACTAGTAATTAGTGAACTGTGAGTGGAAGAACTCCAGACAGAAAAAAATTGCTGCTTCTTACGTTTTTGCTCATACACTCTGTGGGTTGCCTCAAAATCTACACCATTCATTTTCCAGTATAAAAAGAATATTTAGATGTAAATATTTTTGCTTCTGGTGAGTCCTGCATTGCTGTCTGGCTCCCTGTTTCATCAGTCCTGCCACACACTGACTTTCAGAGCCATATGAATTCAGCTGGGTTTCTGTTCAGCGTGGGAGCTATATATTTGCTCAAATTTCAGCGTAGAGCTGGAAACAAGTTTCAGCAACTGCTGCTCAGGATGTGGAGACAGTGTAATTTCACTGGGTCTGCTCATTCATTTGGATATAAGGAAAAAAGTTTTTATGATAAGGGTGGTGAAACACTGGACTAGGTTGCCCAGAGAGCTGGTGGATGCCCCATCCCTGGAGACGTTCAAGGTCAGGCTGGACCAGGCTCTGAGCACCCTGACCTAGCTGTAGGTGTCCCTGTTCATTGCAGGGAGTTGGACCAGGTGGCCTTTAAAGGTCCCTTCCAACTCTAATGATTCTACAATTCATCAGACCTAGTAAATTTGCTCGAATAGGCAAATACTCTTTTTCAAAGACTACAGAGTGGATCCCTGTTTATGGTACCCTGCTATCTGCACCTTAGTGTTCTGTGTAAAAGCTGCGCACTTGTGAAAATACCAACACATTCAGTATGTAATCTTTGAAATGTACCCTAACAGTAATTATTTGTATGGAAGGCACCTAAAGTTCCTAAATGAGATTAGAGAGCCCTGCTATCCTTGGCCTCATAGAGACCAGCACCATTTAAAGTCACTTACACACCAAGGCAAGGCAAGCAAAGGAAGGAAGCAGTAAGGAATTTTTATGCTGTCCTATTCCAGATCCACAGATGAGAAATGACATCAGAACAGTACATAGTCCAATTGCCTAGGCTGCCTCTTACAGCCCTTTACATTTATTCTTTGCAACAGCCAATTGCATTATGAGACTTTGTACTTGCAAGAAGTTAAACAAAGAAAGAAAACAAGAGTATATACACTGATAGGCTCCCAAAGTATGAATAGTTACTTGAGTTCATACTCTCTTTCATGACACAGGTCTTTGCTGTATCAAATCCTGTGCTAGGTTAATGCAAGAGCATAATGTCTGCATTGTAACTCATCTAGATGGTACAGCAGGAATTCTCTGCACCCTATCACAGGAGCCCCACTCAAAGCAGTAACTACTAGATATTCAGGGTAAAATTATTTGGGACTTCTTTTAAATGTGAAACTGATTTACTTCAATAGATTTTTGCAGATGGCTAATATCAGTTTTCAACTCTGAAATGGGACAAGTTTCTAATTATTATATTGCTAACTGAATAGAACTTTCAGCTCTGCTTTAGAAAAGGGCATGCATGGCAAGGTAGAAAAGCCTTAGCTGCAAATGAGTATAGTCCTTCTAAATGGGTCTAGGACTTTCTTTTTAATCATTAAGCTTCCTTTTTGTGCTGGAAATGTGCAGCATTTTCATGACAGCATTGGCCAAGAGGAATATCCATTGCTCATTATATTATTGATGTTACCCAACAAGGTTTTTTTAGTTCAGTAGAAACAGCAAGGGAAAACTGTACTCTCTAGAGGCAGGGGAGGGAAGGAGAAATACGCAGCACCATTGGTTCTCACACTGGGAAGAGCTGGCAGTGCAGGAGAAGATCTTGTCCTGCTTGCTGCAATGATGATTAAAGCATTCTGTTGTGTCAGCATATCCTCAGTTTGTTAGTGCTAACTCTCAGCTGGCCATATCCTGCCAGATTTGCAAGCAAAGCCTGCCAAGCCATCTCAACAAAAATGTAGCTTTAAATATTATAAATGATGCTGCATTTTACTGTGGAAATGTTTCCTGAAAAGGCTGTTCCAAAACATCCTTTATTGTTGGGGGAGGGGAGCAAAAGGGGCCTGGGAGAGGGAGGAGGGAGGAAAAAGAGCTACTTTTAATAGACTTTTTTTTTTCTTTTGAGGCCAGAGATTCATTTCACATCATTCTGCAAGACCAAATGGATATTTTTTTCCCAGTGACTATAAAACATTACAGTAATAATTTTGTATGTAAGTTTTGGCAGCTAAACTTGGGGTGGGAGGAAGGACATAGGGCATCTTATTTTGTAAAGGATTGCAGTGAGGGATTTTGCAATTGATCAGTTAGTAAAAACTTTTTGGTGGACATCTGTTTACTGGCAAAGGAGATCTCTCTTCTTCCCATTATATTAAATAAAAAATTACTGCACAGTGAAGGAGGTTGCTCTCATAGCAAGGGCAACATTTGGATTTTAGATAAAAAAAAAAAAAAAAAAGATTTTGGCCTGTGCTTGATAACAGAGTAGTAGCATGGCCTGTTCAGTGAATCTCTCCAAAACGGCTATTCTTATGAAAATTGGGTTGCTATGTTTCCTTTTTTTGATATATATGACGCAGAACTAAAACTATGGGAGCTAATCTACACCTCAGGTTCCAAACATTTATGCTGACATGCACAGAAATTCAAAACTATCGAAACTAAAACTTCCGAATTCTGGCCCATCTGTATAGCAAGGTCCTTTTAGAGAGAACATTGTCTCGCAAAATTCTTCACAGTTCAGCCATGAAATAGAATAAATGTGCAAAGAATGTCTGGTTGCAGTGTGTCTGAATCCAAGATTTCTCCACATCTTTTATACTTCCTTTTTCTTTAGACTTCACATTTTTACCTCATTTTTGCCAGACTAATTTTAGACTGATAGGCAATCAAACCTATAGTAGCTGTGCTCTCGTAGGCAAGATGCCATGTTATACAGGTTCTTCTGCATCCATCTCTTTAATTCCAGATTCTTTGCATATCCAGTTTGAGGTACAATTTCAGGTATTTGTAGTCTGGGAATTTTTATAACAAAAAGATAACAAGGATAATAAAGCCAGCTTCAAGGAAAATTGGATTTTCAAGGTGCTTTTCCTTTGCAGGATCAATTTATGGAATAATATTTCCTGAGTTTTATTATTAAACCTACACTTGCAGCCCAATGGTAAAAGATACTACAAATGACTATGAGAAACAGTTTAAAATTTATTAAAATTAAAACATATTAAATGCAAATTAAATGAATCTCTTTTTGATTATGCAGCTGCTATTGAGAAAAATGCAAATTTAAAAGGATAATGGAAAATTCAGTCACTGGGAGTTCTCTACTTTCATTGCTGTGTGAACTCTATAAGGAGTGATAACTGCAATTATAACTGCAAAGGTCCAGAGTCTGCTTTCAAGTACAATTCAAAGCTGGTATAATGTTGTTAAAGGCAATGGCATTATACCAAAATGAAATCACAGTGGATGAAATCATACTCAAGTATGGATTTTGAAAACAATACAGAGGTGCAAAGGTGGTATATAGGAGTTATTTGGATAGTCTAAGTTCTTAAGAGGGCAGTTTTGGCACCTAGCAATAAAAATCCTGTACTCATAAAGTGAATGCTTTCTGATGTGAGCTATTTTTTGATCCCCATAAACACAACCTTTAATTTGCTCTTTGTGAAAGATTGTGAGGCATTTACCTGCAAGGTGCCATGTAAGTGCAGTGTATTTCTACCTTGTACTACCACAATAAATTGTCATTACAAGAGATTATACAACGTAATACATATACCATGAGGGAGGAGAGGACGGGCTGTAAAGTATCCACTTACAGAGTTTATAGGTAATCCTTCATAGATGTTCACTCTTCACTGCACTTCCGTTTGCACATAGTAAAACTGTATACATTAACTAATAGGAAGCCTGAAAAGTAATTAACCAAATTATATAGTTTTGTCCAAAACCTCCTGAATTGAAGGAAAAATCTCCAAAGCTCTGATCAAGCCTAGAATGTAGTCGTTCCTGTTTAGAGAAAAATCACATTTCTGTTATATACGACATGAGCTAACTGCTTGTGGTTTGGATTCGGGCAGCTCTCAGTCAGACAAGAATTGGGGTTTAGTACAATGGACGTGGGTTGTTCTATGCCAGTTGGCGCATTCAGTTCACTAGAATAATCACATCCTCAGGCTCCTTTGGATATTTCCTCATCTCACATCCCATTTTGCATTTTCATCCAGATCAGCTCTCCTGAGCTTTGGATGCTAGCAAAGTTGAAGAGGCAAAGCAAAAGAACTCCAGGTATAAAACTTGTTTAAATATTCCTCTCTCCACTCAGTTCTACTATGTTTCTGTTCACAGAATTGCTTCTGCCAGTGCACAGTCCCAATGAAATCGCCTTTGAACCAGAACCAGTTGTAGAATTGGCCTCCAGATAATTGAATACAATAATGAGTTTCAGTTCCTTGACCATTACCACTCACTCTTCAGTAATTAATGAAGAAATACTGTGCCAGCAGGACAGAGTGGATTTCCAGAGCAAACGTTGACTCGAGTTCTAGCAGAAGCATTCTTTAGCATCCATGTTCCTTTTTGGTATTGTGTGCAATGCCTCCAAACTGAACCACAACCCACTGCAGACAGTCAGATCACTCACTAATGGTACTCCTCACAGTGCTGTTGACTGAGAGGTGTTTGGGTACTATCTGGGTACTGTTAGTACTCACAGTGAGCAGGATTCCATCCCAAATGGAAGACTGGGGCTACCTGTCCCAAATATGCAGAAAAGACACATGCAAAGCTTCTTAAAAAAGAAATTAGACATTAAAAATAGTGAAAATTGACTGTCAGTAGTTACTGCCAATTTAGAAGCAATGCATCTGTAGTCCACAATGAGCACAAAGTGAATCTCTTGCCAGCACTCTGCCATCTCTAGATCTGGTGGTTTTCCCTAGTTTGCATCTTTCCATAACGAAGCAATTGCTCAAGGTGCTGACTCTCAGCGCAAACTAGAGGACAGCTTGTGGCTGCTGCTGCTGCACCCCAGATTCTTCCCATTGTCCCCAGTTCCTGTTCCCTGCATCCGGCCTGTGCCCTTGCTGGGTGTGAGTGTCTGTCTTGCTCAGAGTTATGATAGTTTGGTTAGCAGCCAAGGGGCTGAGGATACAAATTATAATAGCATTTCCTTCCCCAGAAACCATTGTGCCAGGGGATGGGAGCTGTGCAGACCCAGCTGTTCCTGCCTTCTGCAGCTATCCTGAGGTCAATGGCAACCTTAAGGCATCTCAGGAAGGAGCATCTTGCCAATTCCACAAGGCAGCAAACCTTGTCTCTGATTGTGAGAGAACTAAGAGAACTTATGGGCAGTTTTCCTGCTGAGCATGAATCTATAATCAAGATTTTAATAAATGATCACAGTGGGGCAGAGAACAAGACTGGACTTCTGCAAGAACAAACATAAATGTAATCCATAAAGTGAGCTTCTAGTCTGTATTGGGACAAATATGGAACTGTTTAAAACTTCCATGACTATATCAAGAAAAGTCCTTGATCTAGAAATAATTCCCTATGTGGAAGCTTGTTTGGGCCTATGTGAAAGCCCAGGTTCAGACTTATTCTCCTTGAGCCACAGTACTGGAATCTACTTTTACAGTACTGGAATCTATTTTTCATCAGCTCTGGCGGGTACCTTCACCACTGCAGTAAGTTTCAATTCCAGTTTTTTTCAGATGGACCTCTTCTACTTTGCATAAATACATAAGCACTGAAAGTTACAGTACTCATCTGGAGAGCAGCGCAGTGTCTTGAACCTCTTGTTCTTCGCACTGCATGTGAGCATTTTAGCTCCCTGGCCTTTCCTTGTCCCTTGCTTAATCTTTCTCCCTCTCTGCTCTGTATTTTGTCAAATGAATGCAAGGTCTGGTATTCAGAAGTGCCGAGCAACTTGACTCTAAGTACTTGCATGTAGATTTAAGAGCCTAACTTTAGGCAGTGGTTTTGAAATTCTTGTGCAATTCACATTGTGAGATAGTGTAGGGACAGCAGCGTGTCCAGGAGACACTTACAACAAACATTCTCCTTTACATTATAAACAACCTTAAATAGGTACTGGATGGAGCTATTACTCAATCAGTTTTGTTGTTGTTGTTTAATTAAAAAAAAAAAAAAATCTGAAGTACCCTACAAATTTTTGGAAAAATGTCTCGTGATCAATTTTTTTCTTTTAAGTAAAATGACAACAACAAAATGAATGAGTCCCATGTTACAGATCAGACAATGTTTCTTAACAGGATTTTAAAGCTTATTGTTACACAAATGCAATTCCCACTGCCAAGAGTAGGCTGATATTTTCTTGGCATGCTCGGTAAGTCTTAAATCACAGACAGTGGGTACATTCTACTTGATGCCCAGAAAACAAAATTTCACATTGATAGCTGCATGGTAAAGACCTTCTTGCTTGAAATGAACCCTATTCCACAATGCTCATGCATTAGCAGCAGACCTCCTCAAGTAGGCATTTTGCATACGCTAGGACTGCACAAGAATGTTGTCATACGATTATATCTTCTGATTTTCTTAGAAATTACCCCACCTGTGTTTTAGTGCTGCTGCTATAATTTGAAATGAGTAATTGCACAATGGATTAAGAATCCAACATGTTTTATTGGGCATTTTTATATGTCTTTCAAATGTGGTTTCAAAGATAAAATCTCAGTCTCCAAATTGCACCTTTACCAAAGAAAACATGTTGCTGTACTCAGACTAGTCTCAGCTCTCTGGTTCTACAACAGTATGCTTGACCAATCCAGTAAAGAAGGTTTGTATAGCAGTGGTCTTTGCGAACAGCTTAAAATGCCTTATAGCAATCAGTTAGCAATCAGCTAGGTTTGTTTTACAGACTGGAGGAAGCTGGTGCTTTGGGGTCGTACGTAAGTGATCAGCCTGAGATCATCCAGAAAACCAGCTGCATGCTAAGCCTCATTCTGAATTCCCTCTGTTACAGTATCCTCAGCAGTATTCCTCAGAAGTTTTCTTCTTCAGAGGAAAAATCCACTGGCCATCTTATAAAACACCACCAGAAAGATTTTAATTTATGAACAAGAAAGCTAAGCTAGGACCTGTTACTTTAAAATTTCGTTTCCCCAATTGTGTGTTTGCTTGCAAGTGAGCCACTCTTTTTTTTTTCCTAGTGGTTTTGTGTGCTGCTTTCTCATGTCTCCTAGAAGAGCAGGAGTGGCTGGATAATGTGAAGAAGCACTACCCTAGATTACCTCAGGTCAGTGTAACTGTTTAATAAACATTAAACCAAAAAGAAACCATTTAATGATATGTTCTCTAACCAGTGTAATGTAAGGCAGTGGTCTGGAGCGTATTGCTGGAGCTGACTTTGATAGGACAGCATTAACCAAGAGAAGAAGAGGAAATAACAGAAGACGAAGATTAATTGTTCATTGTCTTCTTTGCTGAAGTCTCTACAGTAAAAGGTTAATTCCTAACAGATACTTAGAACAATTAAAGCTAGAAACAAACTGGAATATGGAGAATAAGAAAAAAATAGGTTAAATCTGTTCAGCTGGGCTAGATATATTCAAATTGCAAGCTGTAAGGAAATTTACCCTGGAGTATTTAAGGAAATAGCTGAAACAATCTGAACCATTAAATGATTATCATTAAGAACTCATGGATCATGGAAAACAAGTGAGGTCTCAAAGGACTTAAGAAGGACAAATTTTTTTTCTTCTTCCTTTTTTTTTTTTTTTTCTAAGCTTTAAGAAGAGGGGAAAAAAAAGACCAGAATTGTAGATTCAGCTAGCTTCAAATCCTCAACTGGTTTCTGACTTGTTATTTGAACTTCTATAATCAGCCTTAGAGCGTCTGGCCAATAGCAAGATAATAAGCAGTCCACATTTTTGTCAAGAGTAAAATCATGCCACATTAATTTAATTTCACTTTTTGAGAGAATGATTGACCTTCTGAATAAGGAGGAAGCAGTAGATGTGCTACAGCATGACTTTGCACAATTGAATGTAATAT
This sequence comes from Penelope pileata, assembly GCA_013396635.1. Lineage (NCBI taxonomy): Eukaryota > Metazoa > Chordata > Aves > Galliformes > Cracidae > Penelope > Penelope pileata. The sequence continues at coordinate 233,808 of WBMW01003833.1, read as the reverse complement.
TCACATAAACAAGCTGGTGAAGCACTGGAAAGTGAACCTATTACAAGTACATAAAATGGAAGAAAACATATTTCTCAATAGTTTGATGCGAAACAGAAATCATACCAGCTGGGTCACACAAGAGTTTTTCTGAGGATTGTTAGGATAACAACTATAAAGTGCACTTAGAACATTTTAAAATCAAGTCACAGTGAGAAGGGGACGTAAGTGTTCTAGAGCATAACATTTTAATTTAGCCTGATCTTGAGCTATTAGAAATTGTTCCTGGAATCCATATGTGGGATTCAGCAAACACAGATGTGAATTTTTACCTGTACAAGAGAAAATGTAATATATCATTAAAAATTGTGGAATAATTGGTACTGTAACAGTGCAACACAGCATGAATATCTGGATAAAGCAAATTGTGATCCCAATACACGACAGTATTATGTTACTGTTGCTAAAAAAAGCAGGCACTACTTGGTAGCTAAAACATCTGTTTGGCTGACAACTGACTCTTACCACCATTATCCATGGTTGTCAGGCCCTTGCCTTGAGTTTGATGGCATGGTCCTCTGATGTCTGAAAAGGAGATAGACAAGGGGAGGTGGGAAATACAAAGAAATACGAAAAAACACAGCCTTATTTTGTTTCTTATCTGGGATGTGGACTTCTTTTTAAAGGAAAATGTGGATTTCTTGGTGAGGAAAGCCATCTCCCAGGCCAGTGGTAAACAAACCTCTAATACAGTCACTGTTGTCTTTTCTTGATGGCATTTCAAACATATCTATGTCAACACTGGCTGACAATGCATGCTTCAAATCCAGGGTATACTTTAGAGACAGTAACACTCTTTCGAAATACATTCTGAAACCAGACAATTGTATTAATCCGTCTCTCCCCAATAGATTCCTAAACTAACCAGTCTCTCACACATAGTCTAGTGTTCCCACGAATTGCTGGAGAGAAAGGACTTGATGTTCCCCAGTTCGAGAAAAAGCCTCAGGAAATTGCAAAAAGTCCTAAAAAGCCACAGTTTGTTTTCATAACATTCTTTTCCTTTTAGAGAAGTAATAGATAGTTTCTAACATTCTCTCTGATATTTCAGGAGTTAATGGACAGTAATGATCTAAAAACTGCAGGAAAAAAAAAGACACAAGACACTGAAAAGACAGCTTAGCTAATTATCAGGGCTTCGTTCATGTAGGAAAAAATGATGTGTAAGTTAATGTGCAAGTTAGACCAAAGGGTCTCAGATTTTTTTTTTTTTTTGGTCAACATCTGTTCCTGTCTAAAAGCCAGGCATCCAACAAATTTCATTCTGCAAAGATGGGCATTCAGTACAGCACAAATCTCCTGCAAAGATGTCTCAGTTGTGATATGGTTTGCACTCAGGCTAAGGATGTGAATTTTTGATGGCTAAATAAAAGCAAGATAAATCATAGCCTATAATATGCTCCACAATATCCTGACACCCTATGTCTTCTTTCCAGTCATAGAAATGAGGTTTTCTTCTCTAACATAACATAAGAATTTCTAAAGGAGTTTGCTACCATAAATAATATCAAATACCAGTGGAACCTAGCAATGCTGGCGTGATTAGTTCACACTTCTCTTTTTCTTCTGCCTCTGGTCTTCTTTTTTCTTTGCACTTTCACATTCATGAGACTTGTAAAATTCGCAAGACACAATTATTTTGTGTCGAGCAAAGGAAACTTGAGGCACAAAAAAAAAGATGGGAGTTTGTCTGAGAAATGTAAAATTTTACTCTAATCCCCTCCTCTTGCTGTGATTGTGTATTCTTCTCCACCTACTGGGATGTGGTTGCCAAGACTGTTTCCAAGTCTTCAAGAGGCTCAAGTGCTGCAATTATTCCTCTTCACTGAAGACAGTGATCACCGGGTTCTCCTAGGGACCTTGGCACAGCCTTGCTGAAAGAGTTGAGAGATTTGCTTTATAGAATATATGCTCAGTCCTGCACAGTACAGAGGATCTATGTCATTCATTTGCACTATCTGCTCATGCAGATGTTCAAAGGCATTCAGTGTCTCTCAGACAAAGCTGAAGTGAAAGATCAAGTTCTCAAATACCATCCCAAGTTTGAATGTAGAGCTGTCTGTGTTAATCCTTCCATCTGGAAATCATCATAAGAGGAACAGTTTGAGTTTGTAGCACAGGTGAGACAGTATTTCTCTTAAGATTCAAGAAAAAGGGTTCAAATTTATCTTTCCAGAAAACATGGTCCTGTCTTGCCTGAAAGCCTATTTCAGAATGCACTGTGCATGTTCCTGGAGTCCCTCCCAAAATGCTGGGTGCGTAGAACCAGCTGCTCTGGAAGCCAGTTCTCTTTGTTTTCAGCTGTTGCATTTATTACTAGAGGAGAAGCAATACATTAAATACTTTCTTCATGTTTGTTTCTATTAGGCAATTGTATTTGCCATGGGGATAATATGCAACCAGGGCTGGAAGAAGCAGCAATGTTTGCAAGCTATGCATGGGTGAGGCGAAAATTTTGAGCGGGCACATCCAAGATCAATAGGAGAAGGGTCTACAAGGCAGTCTTTCCACTTATGTGAGGTCCAAGTATTCAGATGTGAGGAATTGCTCCTGTAGCAGAAAGTACAAAACACTTTAAACAGACTGAACTGAGCAACAGGTTATCTTGTGATTGGCTCTTGCTACTAATGTGACTATAGTGCTACTATGCTTACCCTATAAATGAGCTAGTTATTTATTAATTACTTTCAAAGAGGGAAATGCTTATTCTATATTTATGTCCATACTGTTCTCGTTAGCAAAGGTTTATGCACTGAAAGAGACAGCTTACTAAGTAAATGTCCTCACCAACGTCCTGCGATAACAGGAGCTGCAAGTTAATTGTGTTTCGTCAAAGAATTTCCTTTATTTAATTGAAATGTCTTGGGTTTTTTCCACTTCACTGCAATAGCATTTTTCAGATCTGGTGCTGCCAACAAAGCCTGCAAAACCCCACCTTTGAGACAACAAATAGACTGACTATGTTTAACTACCTGTGTGAATGTGCAACTCACAAATTTTCTCATAAAAAGCAAGAGCTTTTGCAGAAGCACAGGCAACGCTGCTTTTGTACTGCAGCATCTGTTACACAAAGTTTTATACATAGGACCTCAAAAAAACCTGATTCAGAAAAAGGGAAAGTATACAGAAATGCTCCTCTACAGCAGTCACTCTTCCAGATACTTCTGCCATCTAACTCCTTTTTTTTTCCTTCACACTATCAGGAACAGTTAAAGACTCTCAGTTCCCGTCTTAGAACAGGAGAACGGATTAGAAGATCTCTTGGCCCCTTCTAGCACTATTGTTCTATTTGTCTGTTTCAAGCTGTGATAATCAGGTCCTTCACCAGCCCCGCCAATTCTTTTCAACATCTGACCTTGAGACCCTACGTGCTCTTTACTGCTTCTTTGAATGCCAGTTCTTTGGAGCAAGCAAAAACATGATTATTGATTTTATCCAAAGTGGAAACCAGGTAAAATACAGTCTTGCTTCAAATCCTTTATTTTACTGAGCTTTCTATGTCATTTTGTGCCTGTTTTAAAGTAACAGAAAATATGACAAAAATGCACACTGGACTTGTTTAGTAGAGGCTGAAGGTTTGAGCCTACCAATCACCATAGATTTTATCTGTTTTAGATGATACAATTCAGCACTTAGGAGAAGAAAGAAAATACTATTAGAAAGAAACCATTCTTCTGGTTAGATGCTGTCAGAAATCTGTTCCTGAAGCAAATCAAAGCAATCAGTGTTTATCTATTTTTCAGCTTCGTTATTTTTCCTGCTATCAGCAGACTGAAATATGTATGCAATAATCTATAGCCAAAGCAAGCCTCCAATCTTAACAATCAGCTTTCGCAGTTGCTCCCAGAAAACATAATGATGTTTCATTATTGCTCCCACATTGCCCTGGGGTCTGTTATGGAATTTCCTAAGACTACACACCATTGGCCAAGGTATAATAGAAAGAAGCAGGTGGAAAAATAAAATACGATTTTAATTTCCTGCCATGTACTAACTTTTTACTATACCCAAAGCAAAGAAGGATTTTAAACAAGATCTTACTTTTTGTGTGTCACTTGATTGATGAACTGTTTAAGTAATTCTCACTAAACGTATTTAAAACATATTTTTCCCTGCCACAACATGCTCTTGGATTTCTTCTCTGGGAACTTGTGTTTACAGAGCTTTGCAAAGCATAAGTGCTGTAGCTGAGTTAGCAAAATTCCTTGGCTTGCTTGTGTAGGATTGGGCATATAGACAAAATACTGGAGTGACAAACTGTAAGCAGAATACCACCGCTTCAGTTCTGCCAGATTGATAGCAGGGGTTCACTGCCAGATGATAAAGAAATGACGAAATTATCAGCAAGAGAACTTTGTGACTTACAGACTGTACTGGTGTCTGATTATTTCTCCAGTTGGGGAATACAGAATTGGGTAAATGTCTAACTGCAGCAGAATCAAACCAAACCACTTGGCACTGACCTGGAGAAGCAGGACATCTAGAAGGAGTCAGTGACTGATTAACTGAAGAGCAAATGTCGTGCTAAAGTAGACAGCATGGAGTGAATAGAATGGCCTCTTTTTTGTTTTTGACTGCACTGTACCACTCTATATTTAACTCAGGTCAGCCATGGTTCCATGTCAATTCTGAAATAAGCAATGCAGGAATGGGCATTATCCCTCCACCCCCAAGAAATTAACTGATGGTTGTTTCCAACAGGTAAACCCTCATTCACTGTGTGCACAGTCCTGACCCACAGGGCAACATACCTTCCTTCATCAGTAATTCTGCAGGAAACAAGGTGAGCACTCAGAGCAAAATACTACCTGGACCTTGTATCCACACATGAGCGTTTTATCTCTAGGTAACTTACTGCCAATTAACTCAAAGTAAATAGTTCCCATATAAAATCTCGTTTGGGCACTCCCCAGTCATTTGTTCCAGACTACAGGTGCGTGAGCTTTTCTCCTTGCTCTGACCCCATTTGACAGCAGAATATCACCCCATACACTTCTACTCTAAAGAATCTCAATCCTACTGGTTTTTTTTTACTTTTTTCAGAAGTGCAAGGTACATGCAGCTTTTGACTGGCACAACATTCTCTCTTTCCAGCCTGAGTGAGAGCATATATTGTATTGTTTCACAGATCACTCCCTTAAGCAAATCTGACGAGGGAGAATTGCTCTGAATCAAAATATTACATATTATGAATAATAAAATATTCAATAATAATAAATAAAATATTATATATTATATATTATAAAATATGTTCTTAGGGTAAAAAAAATAGTGAAATTAAAGCACTTTTAATAACAGTAAATGCTGCTTTTATTTCTTGTAAGAAAAATTTCTTCTTGTTGAAGGACGAAGTACTTTGTAACAAATGCTCTCATTCCTCTTTTATTTTTAATCCAAATTCCCAGCTGTAATTGGCCTCAGGTCACGTGATATTTGTTCTGCCTGAACATCCTCAGATGTTAGCAGAAGTCATTGTGAGTCATTTTCTCAGAAAGAGAGGCTACATTGCATATTGTCTCTAAGCCAGTCAGAATAGGGAAAAAGCTCTCAAACGCAGCAACACAAGAGAATTCCCTGGATGCTTTCTGTGTGCAGAGAGATAATTTTCACACCTCCTTTCCCTACACATTAGTCAGCTAAGATTAATGGGGCAGTGGCATTGCCTGGTTGCCAGCAAGGAGCGAAAAGGCGGTTCTGACATCACAGGAAGGGACAGCAGAGCCGGAGCTCACACACAGGACAGGCAACGTGCCAGCCATCATTGAGAGAGAGCTGGAAATCACTTGCACAGAAGCAGTTTAAGACAGATCCGTAAGCAGAATTACAGTGTGAATAATTATTGCCGTCCTTCTGAAATCTCAACAGTATTTAGATAAACTGGCTTTAAGGATACTGAATAAATGTTTGGACGCAAACTTCAGAGCAGCTCTCTGCAGCTACCTGTCATGTCTTTTGACTGATCATTTTCTCTCTCAGTTGTTCAGCAAGCACCTAGATGTCAGCTGAAATCTTAGACTGGCTAAACTGCTCTGTTCCCTGAACTTCTCTTCCTGCCTCCTTGTCTTGGTAGCAGGTGGCACAAATTTTTGGTGGCTGATCTTTAGGTCTCACTTTGATTTATGTCAAGAACCCTCTCTGGTTGTTGAAAATTGAGTCCCATTGAATGTATGGCTGTAAGTCACAACACTATCCATGAAGATGTGAACAGTATTATTTATTTCATGAAATATTTGGTATTTTTTCTTAACAAAATTATGATTTGTTATAAACTTCTTGAGTGCCTCTGAGCCAGCACCTCTTCCTGCAATTGCTGCTTAAAGGTAGGAGGGAGCAAGGTCCTTCCTCGTGTTAAAGAATTTGCCTGTTGGCCCTTCATTTCAGCCAGTATCGTTGAGAAAACTTCTCTGCTGTTTGATAGAGGAGGCATGGCATATGTTTTCAGACTAGTCCTGGGAACAGCTATACAGGCATCACCATATCATACACACAGAGATCTCTTGTTATCCGTTTGCACCTGGCAGCCACATCTTTGACAGAGACTCTAGATACCTAATATAACAGATTTAATACCCTGACTCAGCCTTACAATCACCCAGTGGCTTGGGATATTAAATAGAAAGAATTTTTATTTTATTTTTGCAGGCAACTGCACTATGAAATTTAATAAGTAGAACCAACAGCTTGTATCATCTGTTTCTTCTGTCACATTCCTTCAAGGTAATAGCTGAAAAGAACGGCTGGGCTGTGGAATCCTACTAGGGTTGTGTTTTACCATTTATTTCCTCCTCTGTTTATATATATGAGATAAATCAAATGCCAATGAAATCATTAATCTCTGGAGAATCAATTTTATTTCTGCATAGAATAGTATACTTCTGGCAGCATATGGCAAGTACCTGTTCATGAAGTCACCAATGTCTCTAGAACCTCATCTGGAAAGCCACTTCTAGGAGCACATGTTAATCTAGCGTTGGTAAGCATTCATTCCTTATCTCTGTTGGGATAATGAACAACAGGCCTTACTGACTGACTGGGCCCTCTTCTAAATGCCTTCTTCATGAGGCAAGATTCAGCAGTGCTAGCATTAGCCTATTTTCCAACATTAGGATTAAATTCTGCTGGAATTATTGTGATTTAACACAGCACTATTTCTGAAATCTTTTTGTAAATGAGCACATCCAACGTTCGTTTACATTGTATGTACCAGCTTACCAGGCTGTCACAGTAACCACAGACATTTGTACCAGTGCTGAATTTGGACCCTGAAATTTTGTGTAGTAGAAGCTGAAGATAATACCATAGCTTACCTGATGATGATTATAGTTAATTATAAACTGGGCAGATAATTTTCTGTAGCAATTTTTAAGCTTTCACAGGAAAAGAAATTGAATAATTTATTGTCTGAACAAGATAGCTATTTGCTGCGACTGTGTTAGGGGCTGTTTTGCATCCAAATTAGTAACTTGAATGCAGCCTGAACTATAAAGCAATTTGTGGGGATGGCAGGATGCTAACTGAGGGAACAAAATGACAAATCTATTTCCTTCACACTTTACCCAGCAATTTAAGTAAAAAGAATGTAAGTCTTATTCTGCTAAACAACACAGGCAAAGAAATTGCTGTATTCGGTATTCTGATGAGACAAGAAGGGGGTTATCTTTTCTGACTGGTCCACATCAAGTAGCGTACCAACAAATTAAAATGAATCTTTTTCAAGCTCTTATGTAAGTGAAACCTGTTTACTAAAAAAGTGCTGTGTCTTGTCACCGCATGGATGACTCAGCATGGCATCATCTTATAGCATCAGTATGAAAAAAGAGGAAGATACAGATGTCAGATGACAGACTTCTGTGGAAAAAAACACTTTTGGTCACACAGTGTGTGGATCAGCAAGTGCATGAACATTTATGATACAAGAATGCTGCTGGTGTGCTGACTTTTTTCAGTGCCATAATTTATACCAAAATATGATAGAGTCTGTATCAATGCAGAATTATTCTGGAGAAACTTGAAGAATTAACACAGGAAAATTTTAAAATACCCAGTGCTGTTTTAAAAGGTGACTAAATTTCAGGAGAGACTGTGCATTAAATAATACTCAGTTTATGTCTTATCTGTATAGGCCAAAGTGGAAAAAGTTGCTGCAGAATGATTTGTTTCTTCCTTCTGTGCTCCTTTGGGAGAACGGGGCAGATACTGACAGCAGAGTGTTCTGGGAAGGAGCAGAGGTGAGCAAGGGGATCATGTGTTTCTGATACATTTATTGTCAGAAGATTTGGAGGCCCCAGTTTGTGTCATGTAGCAACCCCTGACTTCTGCTGCAACCTTTAAATCAAGATCCTAGTGAATCCTGGTCTCAGTAGCCAAAAAACGCTAGGGACACCCTTGAAATAATCCTCAGCCTGTAGAAAACTAAAGGATAATTCTTGGCAGAGTTCTACTGTATTTTAAGAGAACCTTTCCAATATGCATGGGTTATTAAAGACAGTGAAAGAGCTATCTATTCCTCTTCCTCCAAGCAATATACCTCCACATCTCTTTATAACAGCTCAGTTGTTCCCACAGTGATGAGACTATCACATAAATTACACACATACAACAAGTACAATCAATTACAGCTCCAGAAATATGCTTAACCACATTCCCATTCCTCCAAAGACCACAGACTTCTGTGGCAATTAAAATATTTGGATTATGGGTTGCTTCCCTAGGGTCACTGGAAAGCTAAGGACAGATATCTCGAATCCTCTTGCTGTCAGTAGTGCTGCTGCTTTCTTAGACATTAGTACCAAATAAATAAATAAATAAATAATCTAGGGCCAAGTTAGTTCTACTATGTTTTGAAACCTCATGTTGATGTAACATGACCTTGCAGTGCTGCAATAGGCCTGTGTTTGAAAAAGGCAACAGAAGTTTCACCTCGGTACCAGACAAAACCACATGAAGTTGGTGAATAGCAGAGGTTTGGTGTAACTCCAAAACGGGAAGAGCTGCTTGTGGTTTATTTGCCCTAGGTGCCCTCCACTTGCCTTCAAAGTGATGGGAATTAAGTATGATGACCAAATATTGTATGTTAAGATGTTCTTATTCTTCATTCAGACAAAAGAGAGCATTAATATGGGAAGGGATACAAGGCAGCGTGTTTGCAAAATGCAACTGGAAATAATGAAATACAATTAAGAAAACTTTGGTTAAATAATGAAGGAAAACCGAAATACTATAATAGAAGAGTATTTTTTCCATGGTAAGTTCCATTTCTTAGGACCCTGTTTTTTACCCTAGTTGTTAGGGTCAGCCTTAAATTACCCTGAAATTAACTCAATCTTCCTGTGACACCTCTTTCTCACTTACATGAGTTTCTCAAAACTAGGGAACATCCTAGTGGAGGAGTAGAGAGTATATCCTGTGCTACTGTGACAAAGCGCAAGCAAGTCCTGACTTTTGTCTCTCTTCCCTCTGAAAATTCTCCCCTTTCTGGCAGCCATGTGAAGAGTGAATCAACATCTCTGAGCCAGGGAGGGTAAAGGAGACCAAAGGCTGTGAGCTTAGACAATACACAGCATAGCTGGGACTGGCTGGCATGGTCACATTATTACAGGAAAGAAGGGGAACAAAATGTAAAAAGTTTGAGAAACGCTAAATTGCCGATTGTCTCTTTATGATGAGGAGGCATTCTAGGAATTGTTAAACAGGTTCTTGCTTTGTGGACAGTTCAACGACTAGAATCAAAGATTTCTTTGATTCTAGCAGTTGCTGCTGTGCCTTGAAATAAATTTAAAACCACTGAGCAAAAACAGATTAGGAGATAACTTGGATGGGGTTTGCTTTAAAATCCAAAGTCCTGTATGATTTTCCCAATTTTAACAATTAGAAACTGAACAGATTTACTTTAGGATCAGCAGAAGTTTTAGGTTGAGGACATACTTTATGATCAGTGCTGACCTGCAGAGAGATTCAACAGAATGCTGGCAATTTTACTGTAGAAAACAAGTCTGTGCTGGCTAACAGTCCATTTCTCCATTTCATTTCTTTCTATGGCTGTGAACACTGTAATACTGGTTTCATAAAATGAAGATTCAGGCCACTCCTAAAATTTATGCTATTAACACAGTTCCTAGCCAGTTTTAAAATATTCTTTCAACTGTGTCTGCCTTCATTTGCCATCGTAGTTGATGAAGTTAAGCTTCCTTCTTCCTAGATGACTTTGTCTTATTGCCAGTATAAACTGACTGCTGCTGAAAATTCTCCAGAAACCGGTTGTAAATGAGTAGTAAATTATGACCCCCTCTTGGCTTCCACAGTTACGTGTTCTGATAATGTCACCAAAATAACGTATACCACAGTCAGACCCAAATGACATTGGATCCTTTCATTCAATGGCACTAGACAGATAGCAGTGGAGTATCTCTAAGAAAAGCTAGTACTTTGGCATCTCCTTTTGTTTTGGCTATACAGTGATAAGATATAGCAGACTCCAGTTGTTCTTACAAAATAAAATGATATCCACTACCTTTTTTTCTTCACTGATAGAATCTCCTCATTCTGAGTACATGCTGCTTCACAGAAGTGTTGAATAGAACACATCTCTTATCTGTTCTCTTTGGGTAGCAGATAGCAGCTTAAATACGGGCATGCTGTGGTGTAAATAGAAGTTATTACATCATAAGTAGTACATACATTTAAGTTATTTATGTACATTGACATTATTGAACTTTGCAGCAAAGTAGAAAAGACTAAACAGTTGAGTTTGCCTTGAAATTTTGATATGTGGAAGAAACACTGGTGAGATTATCTATGTGGATATTCTATGCAGAAGTCTAAATTGCAATGATGAACACCAGGTCCTTCCTAATCCTAAACCTCTTATTTAAAAAAACAATAGGTAGAAATAACCTGAATAATGTTTAGCCTTTCATAGTGGTCATGCATGTGGTTATTTTGCACATCTCTGAAAAGATTGCACGTGTGCAAGTAGCAGAGGAGCAGGGCTGGCACTGGTGGTCTAGGACCACAGATTCAAAAGCCATCTCACTCTGTGTGAGATAATCTGATTGGGAACCATTGTACTGCTGTGTCCATGGCTTCGGAGCCGGTATCGAGGCAGAGGGGAGGGGTTCTTTTCTCTGAAACTTATTATAACATGGCTATAGTTGTACCCTGAGAAAGAGATTCTCTCTTGAGAATGACTTCAAATCCATGAAGTTTAGGTCTTTAGTCAGTATGCCACACTCTTATTTATTTTTTTTAGAACCACTGTAGTTGTTCAGCAAATACATCAAATTTTGCAGAAATGCAACATTTTACATTCTTTTTTTACACCTCCCTTTGAAGCAGGAGGAAAGGTCTCACTTGAACACAGAATACTAGATAAGAAAGAAATGGGATCTGTTACAGTTTAGTAATTCCTACATATTTTTTTGACCTATTCAGAGATATTTATACTTAACTTTGCCATCCATAAAAATATATATGGAGTTATATGGGAAGATTTTAATTAACAGAGCATGAGTTTATGTCACCCCTCTTTTCTGATTCAGTGTCACTTGAGTCTTGACAGAAAGCATTGAAGGTGGAAGCTAAGAATTAATTTTGTATCAGTATTTGCCCTGTTTTAGGTGGTGCAGTAATTCCTTGCTGAAGTAAATAATTGATGGTGCTCAGACTTTCTACAATTGATGTTATATGAATAAATGCAAGACCTCCATTTTATCACGTCACAACATTTTCTGTGTTTCAGAATCTGAACTTCTGCCACTGCTGCTGGTTCAGAGCTGTAGGGGTGAATGAACAGTTAAATTCTCTCCTTACCATCAGTTTTACTTTAATCCATATTTTCTGAGTCTTTTCAATTTACTGCCACCTGCATACAGACCATAAGTGTGCTTTAGAAAGCATTTGCAAATGCCTACTGCTTTCCTATGAGACCAGAGTAATCCTTATGGAATAAGGAGGTTTATGGAGATTTTAAATATGCATTATAGATACTTAATAAGAGGAAGGAGTAAATTTGCATTTAGATAGATACTACTATTCCTATGAATACATAATCATTTTAAAATGATTTTTAAAGGAATTATGAGAAATAATAAGTCTTAAATAACAGTCCTCTATTAACATCGAAGTAAGTAGTATGTAAGTGGCTTCATTCTGTTTTGCAAATAAGGACAGTGAATAACTGAGGTGTTATTTGCCAACTGCTCGTTAGAAATGGGGAAAAGGACCCAATATTCATATCTGTAGTCTACCATCCTGTCTTGCCTAGACCATGGAGCCTCTGAGCCTGCTGGAAAGGTGTCACAAATGTGGCATCTTTGTGAAAGTCCATGGGGAAAGTATATAGACCTTGCACAATAGTCAGTTGCTGTTTTATTTATTCCAAGTATTCAAATCCAACCACAAGTCATTTTTTAATCAGACAGTGTTGACTCAAGGGATTCATACACCCATTGCAAGAATTGATGCAATCACACTACAGTCTTGCAATGAGTTGTGTTAATAGTTTGTAGTCCCAAGACTTTCCATTAATGCCCATTACTGACATCAGGCTGTCATTGGATAAGCATGCCATTAATCTATATAGTATCCAGCACTCTCAAATCCTAAGATTTTTTGCAAGAAGCAACGGGTATTACTTCGTATAATTTCCGTAGCGAGCAAAAACTGTGAAAGAACTGATACATGCATGTGACTTTGTCATGTGTTTGGTGACAATCAGGAAATAGAATTCAATGTATATGAAATTGCACAGTGTTGCTAGGATGGTGGACATTGCAGAAATATTTTTTGCCAACAACAAGCCTGGAAAATTTAGCCTGGTTTCTGGAACACAAGATATTTTTCCAGCATTCTTGCATGTGTCCAAAAGTGCAGAGTTCTAGAGGTCAAATTAGGTCCTCAAATTAATGCACACTATGCCCCATATCAGCAAACAATGCCCTCGGTGACCCACCCGTCACTTACAATGACTTTGTATAAGTGTAATTGATTGAACCTCAATAAACAATTCTGTTTGAAGTTTCAGGAGATGGACTGTAGTCAGCAGTTTGCTCACGTGGAGTTGTGTTAACTCTCCTGGATGAGAAGGAATGAAAAAAACAATTTTTTAATTGGTCAGCTGGTATGAGCAAAGTACAACTCTACTGAAAAAGAAGCAGCGTGCAATCTAACTTTAGAGTTGCCATTAATTTAAACCAAACAGTGTATTTACCAAAGATTATATATGGATCTCAGAGAATTTCTCAAGCATTAACCAATTTATTCTTTCAACACTTCTGAAAGCTAGATGATATGACAGAGGATATTCTGTTCTTTAATAATGCAATAAACATTTTATGCTGACTAGATTAGGATTATTTTCTCTGTTGATTCATTGATTCAACAAGATGGTAACAGAAGGGAAAAGCAGTAGTTCAGCACGAACTATAGCTCAGCAAACAGCACTGGTGGACACAAATACATTCAAGAGCAAAGGAAAATCATTCTTTTAAAATGTGGATCTCTTGGATGCCTCAATTTATAATAAAGTAATTGAGTGATAAACTGCTCAGAAAGATTGCACAAATTGCCCAGCAGGCATCTCAAAAATCTGATTCTTTTACCAGGTTGTTATCAAGTTGTCATCTGGTGGTGTTAAACATTTGGTAAGACTAGTTTTGAATTATTTTATCTATTACATATTGAAACTGGTAATTTTGCTTTAAAAGTGCAGTGTTGTTACAGTGCTCACCACTCATCAGACTTCCAAAAGGGAGTAATAACAGTTGCAGTTCTGCTTTGGGGTCGACAGATAAATTTATAGACAAGAAGATGAAATTTCAACTCTGACTCTCAAAATCCTGCAAAATTCAACCCCACTGAAGTTATAAGGCAGGAAGCTAAAAACTGAAAGATGCTTTCAGAAAGATAAGGGACTCAGATGAAAGACAGCATTATAGGCTTGTCAGATGGCTACTGAAAAGTTGTTGCTAATGGACAGTTAAGCTGAGCCGCGGTGGGAGGAATGAGCTGACACTAAGAGGCTGAGCACATGGCAGTTTGTTTAGCATGCAAATGCCCCGATTTTCAGTCTGCTGTCTTCATCTACACCGTACTTGTGGCTAAAAATAAGCCTTCTCCCACAGTAAAGAAAATAATTTACTGGCAGTTGGGCCTGATTTAAGAATTAAAAAAGGAGAAAACATTGCTTGCGTTTCCACAGAAAGAACTTAATCAGCAAATATGAGTTCCTTTAAAACCTCAGTGTGTTTAATCCTCCTTCCTTTTACTAAGTGGTCTTCCCCTTCAAGCCTCAATAATTTGTTTCCCAACAAAAGACAGAAATAGCTTTAGAACAGCTTTTACTAATGTTTACTGTGCCATATCATGCTTATAAAATCTTTTTTAATATGTAACCATTTAACTTCTCTTGGCAAGATAAATTCATGGTGATACAGATATTTTGTAAATACCATACTTGCTTAGCATCTGAGTCAGAACACATTATAAAAGAAAATGGCATTTGGAATTGACTTGGTTTTGCAGTGCAGTAAGGTATATTAAGCAAAAATTTTAGGGTGAACTACAGCTAAGAGTTCAGTGTGTTCTTTATATTACAGATGGCAACTATGTGCCCTGAACTTCTGTGAGGGTATTTCTGAGGTCATCGTCTGTCCCGTGGGGGAAATGAGTCAGCAAAAGCGTAAGTGATTTCAACACCTTTGTTATAAACTCCATAGATTAGTAATAGGAACTTTACAAAACTTTTGCTAATTTTGGAACTGTGAGACTTTCCACTGAGTAACTTCAGCTTTACAGAATTATACACTGCCATAATATTTGCATTAAAGCAGTGCTAAGGATTCAAGGAGGAACAAGATTTTATTTTGCTGCTGAAACAATCTCTGCCTTAGAAAAGGTTAGACCTTAGCCAAGGCAAGGCACAGCTAGCTATTATAAACTAAGTGAATGAAGAACATTAAGGTTCTGAGGACATTATTGAGACAGAAGAATATAGATGTTTATCCCACAGTTTAGAAGTTTAGAACTTGTTTTTCCGAAGGTAGATACACCTAGGTTGCTGTATCATTAAGCAATACTACTTGGAAAACTTATACCTCAAAGTGAAAAGAAAGCTAAAGAAGCAGTTTTCACACACACACAAAAGCATCATAGGCCTCAAGGATGTGATAAGGGAGAATAAGGAAAGCATGCATGACTTAAACTGTAACATTCTTCATAAGTAAGCACAGAAATCTGTGTCTGATCAGCAGCAAAAGGGAAGTATGATGACACATGGGCACACCGGTGGCCAGGAAAACTGGCCTGGTAAAGCAGGTGGCTGCCAAGAATGCTGAAGAGCGTTGTGTCTGCAGACACCAGTACTGTACTGTATGGATCTAGAATTAGGCTCCAAAACTGCAGCTACACCCTGACAGCAACTTGCAGGTAATACAAATATAAGCAAAACGCAAATATTAAATACATGTGTCTTGGAGACTGTTCCTTCACAATTTTTTTCTGTTGTCACTCCCCAGATGAGTAAGTTCTAAGTATTAGCACTCAATGATTCTGTGTCCAGCAGAGTGGACAACAGTGTGGCAAATGGGGATTTTTTATCCCACTGTTCCAGGCATCCTATATATTAAACTCATACGATTGTATCTAGAATGTACAAGTTGTTCCAGACTTTAACTACTTCAAGAAGCATACACATGAGCCTTCTCTGAGGTGTATTCATCAGGGTGCTCTCTGGTTACAAGTGATTTTCCCAGTATAAGATCCAGATACCTAATGCAGTGCCCTAAAGGCATTTTGCAGAATTGTGATTCTCCTATAGGACTTTGTGGGTATAATACAATGAATGGAACATATTCATCCATAGATGGAGTTTTCCAGCTGTGACAGGCTGAAATTGTTAAGCAATTCAAATATCTCTCATCTTTCTCTAAAGTTTCAGAAGATATGAGAAGGAAAATCATACATATTAAATGAAAAAAATGTTGAAATCCAATACATTTTAGATCAGTAAATTACATGCGTCATTTTTATCTGCTATTGTCAGGGAAAAGATATAAGAAATGAGGTGGGGAGCAACCTTAACACACTCTGTGTGTCTGTGTAATTTTGCTGGGACTTTTACATATGTGTTTATGATTTACATGTCTATACTGATTATTTTAGAAATCTGAGTGCCAATATTTTGTAGTCATGTGACTGTTAATCAGCTTCTGTCTGTGACATTGAATTCAATCAGGTTTTGTGCTGCATTGCTATGACAAGAATGTTGCTGTTTGAATGCAGCCACCCATATTGCCTGGCTGCATGCATCTGTTCTGGATTTATATACAAAGAGTGAGAGCAAAAGCATTGTAGCTTGGCGTAAATTTTATATGAAAGTAATCTTGCAGAAACATACAGTAAGGGCTTAACTGGGCTACTAAAAACGCTATGATTTTTACTTCGTGGTAACTCATGTGCAGAAGCAATCATGAGGCAAAAGTACAGCGAGGACCAAGCACTGCAGTTTAGCCTTGAGTTAAATACACCAAGGTCAGCTCCCAGTGTGGGCTTGGATAATAGCTCAGTTACATCTCCGTAAAAATAGAGCCCTTAGTCTCCTGTTTTTACTTCAGAACAGTTCTAACAGTTATTTATTCTGAGGTGAAAAAGCCTGCATTTTGAGCAATGAAAACAAAGCCTTCTGTAATATCATAGCTTCTGTTTAGTTCATCCATCTACGAGTCAAAGGCAACATAAAATACCACTCTTTCAAAAGGTCAGCAGAGGGCATTTTCAATCTACCACACATTCCCTGAGATTTGAAGCACTGTTGACTGGTTGGACTGTTCAAAGCCTGACCAACCAGTTCTGTCCTGTTCCTGCCTCTTTGATTTGCTCATGTTGTTAATATAATCTTACTACTATATTCATAAGTCACCTCTTTCAGTGACTGTGATCACGACCAGGGTTAACATCCTCATGTTTTCAGTTCTTAGCATGACGTAGAAAGTCTTTCTGCACCACCTCCTTCCATTTAGCCCTGAGATTTCCAAATCATGTCTTGCTTACAGAGCCCTCCTCACTAAACACTACACAAATTCCACTCGACAGACTTACTGTCTTGCTTTGAAGACTTCCACTTCAGTTGAAGCAGCGCTCCTACATAAGCACGCAGTTTTAAAAGGCTGTGATTGACTTAACCATTCTAGTTACAATCAGCCACAGTCATCTGAATTATGGAAGGTGTTTCCTTAACAAGTTTACTATTGGTAAACTATTTCAGATCAACAGCATTGCTTTTTTATTCAGTAGATATGAGACCTGTTGTTTGTAAAGCAGTGCTAATGATCCTTCTAGTTTTCTGCTCAATCTCACTTCAGTGACAGCGATCAGGAAGCAGATATGATCGATGAAGCCTGGGTCTCTGAGCCAGATTTTTGCCTCTAAAGCTTCAGTGGCCATGCCAGAGATCTGTTCTGTAGCTAAGTTAGCAAAGATACAGAGCAAAAGCGTGAAGATGCATTCTCCTCCAGTTCCTTGAAGCACCTAAGCTGTTCTCAAGGCCCAAGTCCTGGTAGCCTCCATGAAGCTAACCTTAGCTGCCAGTCTGACCGTCCTTTCCATCTTGACAAATAGGAAAAAGATTTTCCTACTCTTTGCACTTCTTTTTATGAGTTATTTAATTTTTTCTTAGCCTAAAACCTGCATTTCAAACTCTACTGTGCCCACAGCTATAATCCTAGGGAATCCAGCTGTTTGTTTCTTACTCACTGTTCACACAAGCCACCTCATGCAACAACTATGTGAGCAGAGCTACTTGGTACAGCTTGCCCTGTTCTACAGTGGCAGAACTTTCCTATACTTTTAACATAATTAGGCCAAAAATTTGCTGTAGTTACTTCAGTTGCTACCAGGCAGGGCCAAAATAGGCTGAAGAACTTCTGTAAGAAGTCTAGAGATATTTGAAAGCTATTTGAAAGCTATTTGAAAGCTATTTGCTATTTGACCCCTTTTGGGGTCTCGTCTAAGAGCAATGCACTGAAAAAGCATCCCCTCAGCTTTTTGTTTCACTTTGCGCTCGTGACAAGCCCTGTCCTGTGGATCCATTACAGCTGTATGATAAACCTTTAGCCCAATGTTCCTCATGGCTGAGACACCAACAGAAACAAGGTCCAGCAGGTAATGGGGAAATGCAAAAAAGGATTTAATCTACACTTGAGTTCAAAAGGTGCAGAGAGGTAACGAATGGAACACAGGAAGGGCAGGGAAAAATGAGCCAAGGAGCTATACAAAGAAGTGCAAATGAGATACTAAGCTATTCTAAGTTGCTCCCTTGGTTTATGATAGGCGATTGTTTGCCTTTGTGTGCTCATAAATGCATCTAAAATAAACAGAACATTTCCCAGTATAGGCCATGGCACTGTTTTTTTTCCTGGTAGAAGTTTTAAGAATACCATAGGTATATTAAGATGCTGACATGAAAAACTCAACAAAAGAGCTACAAACCTTTTCCTGTTATTAAACAAACGGAAAGTAAACATTCAGGATTGGGATATATTCCATAAGAGGATGTTCTGTCGTTTTGTATTTAAAAACATAAATACTTTTGGCAACAAATTGATTTATTTGGCTTATTTCAATTCTTAAAAATGTGATGATTTAGGGATTTCTCCTGGTTTGCTTGTTGTTTTGTCCTTCTTTCAGTTACGACATAGGAACCTAGACAGCATTTAGGATGAGCTTTGAGACACATTTCAGATAATATCTGAATCCCAGTAGGATTATTTGTGTGCTTAAAGGCAAGCAGCCGTGTTAAAGCACATTCTTGGATCAGAGAGTGTTGAGATTAAACGGAGTGACACCAAATCTTAATTTTGTTCCATAATAAAAAATAACCTATGCTGATTCCTTAACATTGTAAATGAGGTAAAAGGGTTGGAGACAAATTTAGCTTTAGATGTTATACCCACATCTACATGAACTATGAATTTTTAGTGCCTAGTTTGTAGCTGGTTCTGAAAGTTCAGTCTTCAAATGGTCTGACACAGCGTTCTCTAAAATTCATTCTATCCTTACATTTAATCTAGCTGAAAATGCATGGGAAACCAGAAGAAGAAAAATAGTGAAGAAAGTGTCCCTTCTGGACTGTTCCTAGAACAGAATTCTGCTCAGGATAAGCCATAATCTTAAATAATGCTGTCATTTCAGCTTCTTGGAACTGCCTAGTGTTTGAACTAAATTGTTGGCCTCTGAATTACTGCTAACGAATGGGTATGCAGACCACAAAGACATTACGGAGGATATAAAGGGGTACCTCTGTTTGCAGTGTTACAGGCAATCTGGGAAGTGAGTAAGAATCTTACCAATTGGGGACAACAAGGTGACTCTCCAGATACACTGAGGCAAATGAGCAGCGTGATGGCAGGGGTGCTCTCTGCCAGTCCATGCAAAGAGATGTTTGGAGCTGTAGCCTGGCGCTTCCCATGAGCACTGCACTCACTGCTTTGGCAGGAGATGAGCACACACTTGAAATGAAGTGCAGACTGCTGCTCACAGTTACCATAGGGGTCCCTTGCCCAGCCAGAGCAGTCACAAGGATCTCTGGCAAATGAATACCAAGGCTAAAAGGCTGTTTATGTACAGTTGGTTTGAAATTGTGAGAACAAAAAAGAGCATGTGCTCAGTTACCACACGTATGTCCCCATGAGCATAGCTGTGCTTCACAACACCCATTAGAGAAGTAGGCAAACACTGACTATCAATGTTTGAAGAGAAATGTAATGAGAGAAGTAATTATTTAACAATTATTCAGGCATAGCTAAAAATGTGAGCCACTGGGTTTGGCATCTGCATGCATCTGAATGCAAAAAGAAAAAGAAAAAGAAAAAGAAAAAGAAAAAGAAAAAGAAAAAGAAAAAGAAAAAGAAAAAGAAAAAGAAAAAGAAAAAGAAAAAGAAAAAGAAAAAGAAAAAGAAAAAGAAAGAAAAACTAGAAGCCAAGCTGAAAAAAAAACCAAACCAAAACACAACCAACATGCCAGCACTAAAAATCTTGAAAACTTTTTTGCAACTATTTATCCCCACAAGTTAATACAAAGCACAAGAAAATTTTTTGGGGGGGAAAAAAAGAAAAAAAGATTAAGAAATGCAAGGTAAACAACCAGAGAGATAATATTCAGGATCTGAAAAGTCTGACAGCCTTAAAGGATCTTTTTCTGATGGTAGCTTAATGACTCTGACATGCATGAAGCAAAGGGTTTTTGAGTGTTTTGCACTAGATTCAGTGCCTTTTCATACAAAGATGCACAACTTCAGTAATATGAAAGTCTATCTTGTCTTCACATCTTTCAGCGGAGCACTGCACTTGATCTGCATTTTGCACAAGCCGACTGCTCATTGAAGTTATGGCTGAAAATTGCTGAAATAAGGACATCTAGTGGAGACATCTCGTTATTACAGCCTTCCTTCGTGCGGTAATACAGAAAATGAAATGGCCTTTTACGATTGTCTTGCTGGAGCCTGGAGCTTTTCCTTGCCTTTCACTGCCTGGCCAATTGCTCAGTTGCATGAGGTGAAGGTGATGCAGCCAGAACTTGGCAAAATAGAAGCTGTGCGTCATTTAACTTACCTAGGTGACTGATGAAGCAGAAAAACTAATGACCTGTGAAGGAACAAATGTTTCTCAAACAAAAGGTAAATAAATCTGATACTGGAGCTCAAGGGATGGGTGAAAATCAGATGTTGTAAGTGCCCTTAAATACCCCTGAAATTGCAAGCTCAGACCTTCTGCATTAATTTCTATGAGGAGAAGGAAAGCAATAACTTTGGGGGTGCTGAAAGCCTTGAAGCAGAGAAAATTAATGTTTACATCATTTTCAAAGGCATACAGTTAGCAACACAAAGTGAGAGCTACCTATGAGAGCAAAAAGTGCCCCTATGCACTGCAATAGATGCAGAGAGCACGATCTCGTTGTGCATTGATGGGAAGGAATGTCAGCTGGATCACTCGGCTCCGCAAGAATTCCTCAGCAAAGGGTGTATAACCTCCAAGAACACAAAATCATTTTCCAGTAAGTATGATAGCTACATATTCATTTTTAGTGTTCTCTTTTCTCATGAGATCCACTTCACTGCTGTCCACCTTGGGATTTCTGCTATGGTGGGATTTCTAACTGGGTTGATGCGTAGCCAATATTTGTCTGCCTTCCCTTTTTTTGTCTCCTGTGAAAACCATCTGAAATGAAGCAGAAGCTAACCTTGATTTATTTCTTTAATAAACAAAATTAAGATATTGCATATTAATAAAAATGAAAAGTATTCCCNTTTTTTTTTTTTTAAGTTTCCAAAAACAGTCCCGTATCTCTGTCAAAGTTAATGTAACCAGAATTTCCATGGGAATTTCTGTTGATACAGGGAAACTGGAACTGGCAAACGTAAATAACTACAGCCCACCCTCCAGCTACTGTTCAGATCACCTTGTGAGAAAGAAATGGGCTTTATTTAAGAGCAAATGTCAAAACATTTCTCTTTTGGACTACAACTAGCATGGACTAAAAAAATTGTGCAGGAACACTGTGGAAACCAGAGACAGAAATGAATCTAATGACAAATCATGACTTAAATTTCATGAGATTCTGTGCAAAACTGTTTTTTGTTTTGTATGGTATCCAGAGTTAACAAAAGACACTACTAGACCATGTCATTCTTTTACAATTTTATGACAAACTTCCGTGAGAAGATGCAACAAAATGCTGCATTGGGAAATAGGTTTTTACAGGTTGATATTTACAGGTTGAAATTTTACAGGTTGATATTTCTATTTCTTCTAATAAGCCTAAGAATGTAAAATATGTATTTAAAGAGTATCTTGCCTGTATGCTTTGCTGAGATAAGACTGGGAAGTAACTTCCCAGCTCCTTGCAAATGTCCCCTAACACCCAGAAACCCACCACCTTTGATAACAAAAGTCTCCAGCACTTTCCTGGATGTGGAATTTAATTTTACTGGCAGTAGTCTCCACAGCACAAAAATTAGTTAATATTAGATGTTAACTGTTAGTAAATATAATGAGTTCTCATTCCATACATGGAATGTTCTTCATCTAATGATTTCAGGAAAACTTTTCAATGTGACTTTTCAGAAAGCTAGAATTGGTTTGCACCTTAATTTAATTAAGTCAACAGGAAGATTAAGCTCAGTGTCAAGGAATAGTAAGCAATGGAGTATCCTGCATTAGAAGCAATGAATCAGATGGAGACAGTATGAAACAGTCTGTTCTCATGAAGACATTCCTGAGCCAAAAGACTGCAAAACAGAAGCGGAAATCTGAGAGGTGATTTAACAAAAGGTGCAGGCTTTCAGCCTCTTTAGGGCAGCACAGGGCATTCCAGTTTCTGTGGCACTGCAGAGATCAGAACAGCTGAAATGATAAATCCTGAAAACTGTTCTGAAAGTGATCTCCAGCCCTTTTAGTGCTGTCCTTTGTCTCAAGGCAGGATCAACTTCAACTGTTCCTGAAAGATGTTTGTGTAGCCTGCTGTTAAAATTTCCACTAACAGAAATAAAACAGTCCTCCTAGGTGAAGACAGTGTTGACCTGCAATTGTTTTGCAATATTGTTCCTCCTATTATTTCCTTGTGGCCATGCACCACGATGCATCTCCCTCTCTGCAATGGCCTGTCTTGTCAAATTTACGTTTTCTAGACTGAGTTATTTCAGTCTTTCCTCATACATCACTCTCTTCTTGACTCTGTCCAATCACTCTACATTTATCATGACCTGTTCTTCTAACCGGACACACTTCAGTTGAGGTTCTATGTCATGCAAGAGAAATAAGTTACATCATGTCATGGATAGGGCACCCCTGTATACAGACGCCAGTGTGACACCCTTGTTCACAACAGCAGCACATTTCTGACCCATTCCCAGCTTGTCAGTTGCTATAATCCTCAGGATCTGCTTTTCAGAGCTTCTGCCCTGTCATCCAGCTGCTGCCTTGCTGTTTGCTGTCTCATCATAAAAAGGGGAATCCAGACACTTGTGAAAGCGTCTGTACAATCGTTGGTATTCTAAAAAAAAATTATTGTAATGACTCATCTTAAAGTGATCTTGTCCTTCAGATACCAAACTTTCTGGTTGAAGAACAACCTGGACTTACAATCAGAAAAAGAAACGGGAGCAGATATGTGTTCTGCACACTCCGTTGCAGGAATGCACGTGATGTAGTTAATTGACTGAACGACCTACGCTGCGGTTTCCCTTCCAAGGCTGCATGAAGATAATGAGGTGTGGAAGAAAGCGACTGACCCATGGCTTTTTGCTGTTTTGTCTACTTCTCGCTGTAATGTACATCTCATAGCAGTATGTCTGCACAGCAAGAAAATGCAGACACATCTAGCCTAGATAAACTCTACTTCCATTTTAAAGTGCCTTGATCTGACAAATTTACCAGGAATTTTGAAGTGACGGCTTATTTTTGTGTTGTTACCTGCAGTGCTTAACTCACGCGTATGTGATGGCAGAGCTCCAAGGACGAACCTGAGGTTACCAGAGTTCTTTGGAGACAAGAATACAAGTGTCCCCGTGGCTCAGCCCCAGCACTTCGCACGTGAACCCATGGTCAGTGAACATTCAGCAGGCGGAACGTAAGGCAGAGCTCTGCGGGAAACAACCATCAGTTCAGCCTTCTCCTGCTTTGCTCTGCGTCTCACAGCCCACAGCCATAAAATTTCACCCGCCCACAGATCCCAAGCGCCCCTCCTTATGAAGCTCATCAGTCACTTCAGGATGGCTGTTCCACACAGACAGTTTATTTATTGAACTGCCGCCGCGGGTGGGTGCGCGCTCTGCGGGCGCTCCTGCACCGCTCCCTCCGCGCCGCGTACGCCACTTTCGCGCCCCTCAGCCGGCCCCCGCGGCGCGAGGCGGGGCGGGGCCGCGCGCATGCGCTGCCGCCTGCGGGGCGGGGCCTCGTGACGCTCCCGGCGGTGCGCGACCTCTGTGTGCCGCGGCGGTGTGACGGGTGCGTGCGGTTGCTATGGCGACAAGGCCGGGCCGGCGGCGGCCGAGGGGTGGTGGCCGCGGGGCTTGGGCGCCGCGCTCCGCTCCCAGCCCGGCTCCCGGCNGTAAACGCGTTTTGTTTCCACTCTTTAGGAGGAGACGTTGCCGTTAGGGAATGGCAGAAGCAGCTTTCCATCCCCCGAGGAGGAAAAGAAGGGTCTTTGAGTCCTACGAGGCCGCCTTTCCCGTGGATGCGGGGGGGGAGGGCTTCAGGATGTGCCGGGCCGAGCTGATGAACCACAGCGTGGTGGTGAGGAGCCCCGAGGCCATCGCGCGGCTCTACAGCCAGGTGGGGGGGGGGTGNGTGTGGGGGGCTGTACAGCTGGGTGTGATGCTGTACAGCTGTGTGGGGGGCTGTACAGCCGGGTGTGATGCTGTACAGCCGGGTGTGATGCTGTACAGCTGTGTGGGGGGCTGTACAGCTGGGTGTGATGCTGTACAGCTGGGTGGGGGGCTGTACAGCCGGGTGTGATGCTGTACAGCCTGGTGCAGTGCTGTACCCATAGCACTGCTGGAGCACAGTGCTCTCACCTCCACTGCTTTCTGTCCCCATGAGCCTCTGGGAGTCTTCCACACCTCCCACTTCTCCCAAAACATATTCAGAATCAGATGTGGAAAACTTATTTCATTCTTTTCCCGGAAAATACATATTGGAGTGAAGTGACCTGAGCAAAAAAAAAAACAAAAAAACCCAAACATTCACCAAGACTCTGTGTCTGTTATGTTTGTTTATATTTTCAATGTTTCATGCAGCCTTGTGGAAGCACTTTCTTGTTTTAAGAGTCAGGAGCTTGGAATATTGAGATTTTATATATATGTATAAAATTCTTTTAACTTCAGAGTTTACTGAAGTTACTTTTTGAGTACAATAAGCTGTGTTCAACCTCTTATGTCTGAGTACCGTTCCAGCATCATTCTTGTGCAGTAGCTGTGTCCCTCTATTTTCCTTATGCATTGTCACTGTTGGCACACAGGTGGCTCCTTCTGCATCTGCTTTCAGAGCCCTGCTCGGAGATGTCACCTGACAAAACTGAGGAAAAAGACCCAATGCTCCCCTGGTTAAATTTTCAAGTGCAAATGTTAAATATTAAGCTGGTTATGAGAAGCTAAGCAACGAGCTTTGGGATAAGATCAAAAGCTGCAGGATTTCAGTCAGCTTTTTTCAGTAGATAAAGGCAGTAAACATTCTGTAGTCTGGAAAGAAGCTTTCTTCTGTCTGATGATAAAATAAGGATTTTTTTCTTTTTATTGAAGGGCTATTTTGGAAAAGGCATTCTTTCAAGAAGTCGACCGGTGCACAGCATTTCGGATCCTTTCCTGGTTTCCAAATGGCAAGGTAAACCATGCCCATTTGTAGCTTGTACCTTTCTCACTGTTCTGATAATACTTGTGATTTCTTGCCACTCATTGAAGACCTGTGTATAAATTGCTCACCAAGTAATCTCTGTTGTGCTGGATCAAGGGCCCGTCTGTTTCCCTGTCTTGTCTCTGATGACAGCAGCACAAGATTCATAGGAAAAATAATTGTTGTTATCTCCTTTGTACACTCTCCTAGCCCCCAGCGAGTTGTATAGGAGCTCTGTTAAGCGAAGGCATCATCCTTGGACTTTTCTTCCTATAATTGTCACGTTTTCCGTGGTTTTGAACTGCAGGTTTAGTGCCCAGAAAATTGTGGGGCAAGGATATGAGAATTTTTTCAGTGTACTGATAGCTGGTTACATCTGGTGTGCTCTTGACTCATCAAAGAGAGACTGTCATGCTTTGTTTATCTATTTCATGACAATTAAGTCCTGTAGACATCACTGGATTTTATAATATCTTTACGCAATTATCTTTTTAAAGGCTGGAGAAAAGCAGTGTGCAGATGGTTTCACCATTGTTACCTCTGTGCCCTTTCTAGTTCTCCCGTGTCCTTAATCAATACAAGTAGGACCAAAATGGTATTGATTCCTGAAAATGTTGGTAATTATCTCAGTGATCAAAATCACATCAGAACTTTAAGTTGATGATACAATGTATGATTTTTTTCTTAATGCAGGTGCCAACCTAAACATGCCTATAATTACATCAAGAAAGTAAGTCAGCCTACATTACCTTTTTCTTCTCTTTTATAAGGCAGGAAATTTTAGTTTGTGTTTTATCTTACTTGCTTTCAGGTTGTGGGCTGTATAAATGCTGGTGATTTCTCTTTCCTTATAAACCACATTTGAAAAGCTAGAAATAGATGAGGTGGTACTCTGCATGGTTTTTCATGTGAACTTACCTTTATTAGTTGCTGAATAAAAGTGAAGATTGAGTGCATGCATGGTAACGTAGATAATGAATTCATAATACCAAGCATAATGAACATCTTCAGCAGAGGAGCAGAAAGAATTTTCTGGGGCAGGCTATTTAAAAGCTTTCCCATTTTGTTATTGAATTAATACAGAGGGGGCTGAAGCAGCTCTTGGATTTTTATACTACATAAATGTTTTACTTTTTTCCATAGCCTAAATTAACATTGCTAATTCATACATCTAACAAAATGAGTGTTGAACAACATATTTATTTTGTTTCACTTAAATAGTGTGTGATGTTTGCATAGAGTGTGCATGTTAGTTGCTGTGTGTGCTTTCATTCTACGATGACAGGAAAAAAAAGTATTGAAATTTAAAAGTTTAGCTTTTTGTGTCCTCAACTTTGGGTAAGTAAAACAAACGGTGACATTACTGCTGCATGCAGAACCACTTGCCGTTCTTAGGAGCCTAAGGGACTGCTGAATGTGCCAGGATTGCAGCTGGGCATGAAGTGTCACTGCGTTGGTGTGGGAGGTGCTCTGTGGTCCCTCCCAGTAGCGATTTGTAATTGCAAATTAAGTCACAGAACAAAGAGGAGTCTTTTTTGTAACAGAAAGTACAGCACTGAATTGTGTAGCTCTGTTGTGAGGCTTCAGAGGGGGGTTGTTTTGTGCTGACACTTCAAATTTAGGCTTCATTGCCTTTGCAGTTCTACATTACCTGGTCTCTAACGACTGTGTTAGAATTTTTGGAAATAAAGAATATTGTACTAGAATTGTCCAGGTTTGATTAAGGACAACTGCACTCAGCTACCTGTAACTGGCACAGAAAGATTATTGTCTTAAATTGGATATTAATGTTATCTTCTAAAAACTAATAACTGGGATTATTGTAAGTGAAAAAAAATTAGAATATTAGCTTTCAGCTAATAACTCTCTGCTGGGATTACTGGTATTCCTCAGAGATGAGGGGGGTTTGGTTAAAACTGAAGGCAGTTTCTCCATGAGGTTTTTACATGTTTCTGCTCTGCCATTGTTTCAAAGGTAGTTACAGTCCCGCTTGAGGATGCTGTTGTCAGCAGTTAGCTGTGTGATGAAATCTGTGAGAACTCTATATACAAAGTCCTGGCTGCAGTTTTAGTCACACACACTGATACAAGATTTTTTTGCAGGGAATTCACACTTAAATCTTGTGTGGGAGAAAGGGGTTTTTGCTCCAAGTTCCTGCTTCTTGGAACCATATGGCAGCCGTCCTCACGGCGTGGTTCCTGTGTAGTGTTCTGTAACGGTGTCTGTTGCCACAGCAAATGAAAAAACTTTGTGCTTGTTTTTAAGGTGTTAATTAGAGGATGTAAAGCCCTAGAACTTTTCATTTATTTTACTTGTTCACTAGGTACCAGCGTTATGTTCAGTGGGCTAAAAGTGTTCTGCAGGAACAAGGACTTGATGACTGCTCTGTGGCCAGAATTCTAGAGAATTACACTAAGCCTCTTGAGCTGCCCTTTTTGGAAAAGGATGGAGCTGAGCAAAGCAGTGATAGCTGCGACAGGACGGGCCCAAACACAGAAAATACAGAGCTCTCCAGTCAGTCTTCTACAGGTACTGGAAGCGCAGTAGCTCCCAGTACTGAGTGCCAGACCGCAGGCTGCCAGAAGGCTTGCTCAGGAGGAGACCCAGCTCCTGACCCCGTAGTTGCACTTGGCTCTGAAGAACAGGAGCCTGCTGGCTTGAAAGAGACAGCCAAAGTGTCCTGCCAGAAGCGTGGTTCTCATGTGCCTTCTGCCAGCACAGCTAAGGAGGGCCCTGAACAAAAATGGTGCGACATGGTCAAGTCGAGAGAGTGCGCTCCAGAATACGTACTGGTGCAAGAGGAAGAGGAAAGTGGAGTGTGTCCTGAAGAGGACTCTGCTCATGAGCAACAAAATGTAAGGCTAAAGAGTATCCCTTGTTGTTTTTTAATTATAAAATCACAGAAAGCTTAAGGATTTGGTATTTTTTCCAGTTTAAAGTTTTAGTAATGTTGTAAATTTTTGTTGCAGTTTGTCAAGAAGGAAAAACTGGTATGCAGAAGAAATCCATTTAGGATTTTTGAATATTTACAGCTCAGCTTGGAAGAGGTATGTTTCAAATACAGTACACGTTAATGCCTGTCTCTGAAGTACAGGATTCTCCGTTGTTCACTTACATAAATCCTGTTTCTATTGTGCTCCTTCTAAATGTATTTACATGTAATACAATGCCTTCAGGAGTCAACAGCACATGCATAATTTTTTTTGTAGTACTGTATCTACTGAAATTTAAAGGTCATAAATAGAAATCTCGAAAGAAACAAGCAACTTGTTTGTCTTGATGACATTAGGGTTTTTGTATAAATTAATGTGGGCCTTTTTTCTTGTGTGGAATATAAACTCCAAGAAAAGTCTAGATAGCAGTTAAAATTATTCTTTTTATTTTTTCAGGCTTTTTTCTTGGTGTATGCTCTGGGATGTTTAACTATTTATTACAGTGAGGTAAGAGATTGGATTAATGGGGATTCCATTAGTTTGGATCTGTTTTTATTTGAAATTTTTTGTTACCAAATATGACAGTATTTGTGTGTTCTTAATTCTGGAGGAAGAAATACCAAGCAGAGTAATTGGGAAGTTTTTCTTAAAAGTAGTTGCATTTCTGCTTATAACTTACTGGTCTGAAAGTTTTGTTTACCAAGGCAAATACAGCTGCCAAATACAGCTAAGCAGGATCTTCCTGTAGAGGAAGGTTGGTTGTTGCAACTTAGGTGATAAATATGGGGAAAGGAAGCATAGGAGGAGTACTATGGTAAATAATCTTTATTTCCTGAAATAGGAAAATTCTGTGGAGTTTTAAGCATTAGTCTATAAACGCATCGAGCTACTGCTAATGTAATGACAAAAAATTGAAACCTGTACTACTAGCTTAAGATTTATCAGACTTCCTTTTAAAGAAGAGCCTTATGGGATTGGTTGTGAAATGATTAAAAAACTAAATGGAAGCTGCGGGTTTCTGTCTTATATTTAGGGATTTTGTGTTTTATTGCCTGAAGTTCATTCTCATTGCAGTGGGACTGCGATGTTTGATATTTTGCTGTTACTTTGTGCTACACACAATATTCTGTATGCACTTTAAATATAGTCACGTTAATGTTTTCATTTGTGACTTTTAGGAACCCTTAACTATTTTGAAGCTATGGGAAATTTTCAGTGAAGTGAAGCCCAATTTTAAAACTACTTACATGGCGTATCATTACTTCCGCAGCAAGGGCTGGGTCCCCAAGGTTGGGCTGAAGTATGGAACTGATTTCTGTGAGTAGCTCCCTTTAAAAAACAGCATCTCTTGCAATTGCTTGCTTGCTAATGGTAGGATTTATTATCATACAGAAATAATTAGCAGTGTCCATAATCCCATGCTAATTCAAGAGCTACATTCAGCTCACATTGCTGTAAACAGTGCAGTTATGCCTCTTGTTACAGGAAGATGTGTGTGAAGGAAGATATTTTCTATGTGTGTATGCAAATCAGCTGGGTTCTGATACTGATCACCTGATGTATACATTAAGTTGGTATTAGTTTGTTCATTTGGCCTGAATTTGTTTAGTGTGTCACTGTCTTTGGATTTGTGCCAGGTGAAGTGGATTAGTTTAAGGCTAGTAGGGATTCAGCCCTACTCTTGAACTCCTCTAGCTTGTTGTTCTTTGTCAGTAGCTTCTTCAAATTGATATTAATAGAATCATCAAGGTTGGAAAAGACCTCCAAGATCATCTAGTCCAACCGTCCACCTACCACCAAGATCACCCACTAAACCATGTCCCTCAGTTCCACATCCAGACGTGTCTTGACCACCTCCAGGGACGGTGACAACTAACATAACTAACTGATATTACTAACATTGTTGCTCATGGATAATTTGCAAATCATGATTGCCACTGGAATGAGGTGCTACTCAGGCTTTTCCTGACAAGCCAGCTGTATAAGAAAACCTGTGCTAGTTACAGAAAGGCAGCTCTTAGAAACTCATGAGAAAGAGGAGACAGGAAGAGTAACCATTTTAACTCAGTTGTCACAGTCCAACTTCCCTGAGTCTTGTCTAGATCTGAACACAGAGAAAGAATTTCAGAGGGTTTACAGATGCCACTTAAGTGCCACTTAAACACTGCCACAGTGTTTAAGAACTTGTGCCTTTTGCCTCTCCTAAAACTTGTGGAAAGTGCTTGCTTCAAACAGGAATTCACTGTCTTACTGTGATCTTCTTGTACTCCAGTGGCTCAGCTTCTGTTGCAAAGACAGTGTTAAAAGCATGAATCTGTTGCAGAAAAATTCCATCCTAAACTCTTTTTCCCCTTCCTTACCTGCCAGTCCCCTGGCCCTGCTGCTTCATATTTTTTGTCTCTCTTCTCTCCCTCTTCCCTTGCTGGGACAACTTAATTCTGAGCAGAATTCAAAAGCGTTTAAGTTTTGTCTAGTGTAATTAAAATTTGTGAAGCGTATGAAAATGTTTATGGACCATGTATTAAACTCAGTCACTGTGATTATCTAACTCAGGTGCTTCTCTTCCTTTTCAGTGCTGTATCGAAAAGGCCCCCCCTTCTATCATGCAAGGTTTGAAGCTTGTTTTTGACTAACTTGGTTTCAAATTAGAAAATCTCTCTCACACTCATTTACTATCATGACCCATTAAGTGCATGCTCTTAACTTGAAATACTTTGCCAGATGTGTTCATACTGGGAATGCCAGAGTGCCTCTCTTAGCAGAGGAACTAAATAACACGATTATTTGTATTCTTGTGACAGTAGTAAAATATTAAAAATTATAAGTTGAAATGTGCATATTCAGCACTCATATCATGGATGCAGTCAGGAACATAATTTAATTTAGTAACACTAAATTAACATAATTTACTTTAATAATCCATAGTATGGATAACTTGTCTAATTTGGGAGGAAAACAAACATGACTTTTAAGAGATTATAATTATCTTTATTCCTTAGGTATTCTGGTTGCACTCCTAAATAGTCAATTGATTTTAAATGTCAGGTTGGCATTCATAAAAAAAAAGTAGCTCCCAACACCAGCAGAAGGGCAAGAAGGGAAGGTGCCAGACAGGGTATTAACAATTTCATCTTTTCTCCTCTTGCTGAGTAGAAAGAGACTTTAAGTTTCATAGCTTGCTTACGGCATGCTGAGCTGTTGTTTAACACAGATTTTTTAGGCTCAAATTGTTAAGCTACATAATCTTCTTAAAACAATAATTTTATGTCTGTGAATTGCCTGATCTGCTTTGTTTTCCAGCTACTCTGTCATTGCTGAATTAGTTGATGACAATTTTGAAGGTTCTCTTCGCAGACCACTCAGCTGGATGTCCTTGTCTGGCTTGAACAGAACAACTGTTAATGCTTCCAAGGTAATTGTGTAAGCTACTCACTTCAGAATAGCCTAGAAATGATACATACACAGTTTAGTTCCAAAGTACAGGGAGTTGGGAGTGAGGCTGGAAAGGGAACCCTTCTGCTTCTAGACTTCAGAAGAACAGCAGACAAATGAGTTTCATTTGTATTGACATACATATCCACATGACTTCTCATAGACGTTTATTAAAATTCTCTCCCCTGTAGGATCTTTAAATGCAGCATGAAGAAGTGCAGAAGGACACAAGGGACACTTCTTTCCCAATTACCGCAGCTGTTTTTAAACCCCCCTCTCTCTATCAGGAGTTTGATTTCAACTGTAGAATTGAAAGTTTCCAAAAGACTTTTTCTGTGATAGAGCCTCATACATGATGTTCTTATTCTCATAACCATGCTGCTCAGGTGTCGTGTTGTAATTCTAGTTATCTCAATGTAGTATTCTGCTTTGATAAGGGAAACGAGACATGCAAATGATACAGCTCTCCCCTGACTTGGTTTGCAGAAGACAGGAGACTTAGTATCTGCATTTCTAATTAATCTAAAACCTGTACAGAAAGAGATCAGTTGGAATTCATGTATTCATTGTTTTCTGTTTACCAACAGGAACTAATGTTGTGCTATTTGATTAAACCATCTGATATGACCGAAGAAGAAATGGCCACCCCAGAATGTTTGAAAAGAATTAAGGTTCAGGTGAGTAATTACTTCCCTCCTTTTGCCTGTGTTAGTTTTGCCTTGGGGCAGCAGGACACTTAACAGCCTACCATAAGAGCTCTCCTGATCTGTTGCTTGCTTTTTAGCATGCTTTTGTTTGTACACTATAGCTGCAGTAAAATAGCTAGATTTCTTTGTGCCCGAAGGTATAAGTGTATTAAATAGAATTACATCCTGTTTAAACACTTCTGGTCTTCCAATCTAAATGTTGCTACTACTGTGAAGCATTTGCATGGGAAAATAGGGATAACTATGGAGACTGTAAGGTTTATGGATGTTTAAAAACAAAGGGAGAAAAACAGAATCGTGGCTTGAGTTGGAAGGGACCTTAAAGATATCTAGTTCCACCCCTCTGCTGTGAGCAGAGTTGCGAAACATGCGAAAGACCAGCTCACTTCAGGGACAACTAGAGTCACCTGTTGAATTTTTTCTGTGGTTGCATCATGTAAGTCCATCTGCTAGAAGCTTAATTCCATCTCACTGAGATTCTGTTTTGCTCTTTTCACTTCCATAATAGTTGCTGGTTTTTTTTTTCAGGAACTGATTGTAACTCGTTGGGTGTCTTCCCGTGAGCGCAGCGAGCAAGATGATCTTTAACTGAATGGATAAGAAGAATTTATTTTTTTAAAACATCTTCTGTTGTTTTGTTTTGTTTTTTTTTACCTGATCTCATGATGAAGTGTTGCCTCAGAACAGTTTGTGTCAACATTTCCAGTTGGTATGTATAAATGCTGTCTAAAACTGAGACGTATTCTGTTTACTGGAAAGAATGTGTTGAAAAATAATATAAATATCTACGATAAGGCATATGAAGGGGGGAATTTTACAGCTGTGTCCTTAGTCAAAATACTGTGCTGTTTCCTTAGAACTTAAAAACATGTATCTTTGGAGTGGTGACTAGACTGTAGTGGTAAGTAATGGTATTTTTAATATTCTGATGGCTCCAGGCCTTAGTGCTGAATAGGCCGTACAGCCTGCAGAGCCACTGAAGCCCAGAACGAGTGTCTGCCTGAAAGCCTCAGCAATAAGGAATCTAGCAGTTTTCTGAATACCTCAAAAATTCTTCAGAGTTGAACTTGAGTTATAAGGCTTGATCAGTTCTGTGGTTCATGCAGGGGCCTACTTTTCTTCAGAAATGAAGACTTAAGCTTGACAGAGAAAGTTTAAAAAAAAAAACCAAAAACCCAGCAGCAATTGTTGAGAGTCAGACAACCTCTGTCTTCAAACTAGGCAGCACTTGGTCATCTATACTCATATGACCATAAAAATTCTATGGCTTAAAATGATCCAGGTCTTACTAATGCTGTGGAGATTTGGTGCCCTTTGTTGGCGTTCCTTTTGATTTGTTGTTAGTTAGTTGCTCTTTTTCTTTCCAATACTTTTTTTCTAAGTAGGCTTTTATTCACAAGTTCTCTCTGAAATTCTTTTGCCATTGGAAAGACTGTGTCAAGTGAGGGTTAGATGGCAAATTACATCTTCCTCTGGTTGCCATGTTCACCTTACAGTCATTGGGGTTTTCTCTTCCCATTCTAAACAGCAAAGGGAAACAGCAGGCATGCACAATGAACTAACACCATGCCTCACAACCTTGGAATTTATTTATTTCCTACCATGTTGAACTAAATCCCTATTAATGTTGCTCTGCAGAAAGGTTGGCTTATTAATTCAGTTGGAGGCTTAGGATTTGGGATACATATGTTACCATTCATCTCCAACCAAAATCAGACTTCATAGCCTTGATGAAGTTGTGCAGACTGATTTGGGAGGAGATTGGTTGTTGCAGTATTTGAGCACTGTGGTTCTTAGGAATCTAAGACTATTCTAGGCTCCTAAGTGCCTAGATCCTGGAACTCAGCAGTCCCCAACTAAAACTGCTTATTTTCACAAGTGGTATTCAGAACTGAGAAACTCTTCTCAGAACATGCAAGGATTTAAATTAATTCTGGAGTCTAGGCACTGTAGGGAAACTGTTAATCATGGCCTGAACCTGTCACTGAGCACCTGGAGTAAGGGCAGTGGCTGGCCTGCAGAGCACAGGCAAATTGTTTGCACCTGTGCTCCCCAGGTGGCCAGAAGGGGTGGACCCAGGGTGGGGTCATTTAAGGGCCCTGGGCTCATTTAAGGGCCAGCAGAGGAGAGGAGTGCATCCCTCTGAGATCTGCTACTCATTGGAGGAGCATCATTTGGGTGGGAGATCACTGTCATCGGTTGCGTGAGTTAAAACTTTCTGAAACCTTTGTGTATGTCCCTTGTTATAAACCTATAATACTTTGCTTGGGATTGTAAAGAACTGTCTGAAGCAATTCTTCTTCATTTGTAAAACAAGGCACCTAACAGCAGTTTTAAGTGTCAGGCAGCAGGAGTTCTGGGGCACCTTTCCCCCTTTGGGTAAGATGCTGGAAGTGTCAGATAGAGTAAGACTTAAAATCCTCAGTGAAACTAGGGACTTCATCTTGTTCTATCAAAAATCAGTCTGGATCACCCTTCTAAAATGTGGCAGGTGTTATTTCTTTGGGTCTTTCTTTGTGCAAGGGCTAGTATGTTTAAGTTGCCCATCTAGCTGTGGTTTCCTCTGCCTTGGGAAAAGCAGTTTGTCCATTGAAAGCACGATGCCCTTACCACAAGTTGTTGTTCTTCAAGGTGAAGATGGATTATTGTGCCCAAAATAATGAAGATTTGCTACTGAGAGGAAGACAGTCTCTAGCTTGGCAAGTATAGGTCTCAATTTCATCACTGCTGTGTTGTGAAACAGGCTGGGAGACACTGCTGTGTTTTGCATGGAGTGAGGCACAGGATAGTGCTGAGCAGTTCTACCTCACTACACTGGGTGCCTGCTGGTTTCTAACTATTTCATAATGTTTGCTCATCTAGGTTGCTAGTTCCTAAATAGATGTCTGACTTTAAGAAGCCACATTTAAAACAAAAAGAAACAAAAAAGCAAAGTATTCAGCCAGCAGATGCAGCTGAAGTATCAACTATGCTGGAGTTTGTGTTGCTGCTTTAGATTCAGGCATTTGAACTCCATTTTACTCTTTGAACAAGTTTTCCTTGCTTCCGTGGTACTGTGAAATCTACTATTTTTTCTGCACTGTGAGAGAAAGCACGCTTGCATCAACAGTAAGGATGCATTATAATTACTGATAATTATGCTGTTTCGAATCTTCTTGCTGCTGTTTTTGTTCACTTTAAAAGAGATGGTTGCTGCCTGGTTACAGGAAATTTCCCAGGCCTGGTAAAACTTCTGACAACTCAGACTGTTCCCACCAAACACAAAACCACAACCTTGTTTAATTAGGAGTTTAGATTGCCAAGATGTGCCAAGTGGAAGATTTAACGTATGTTTTTTCTTTAATGGAAAGATGTGAAATGGAAATGTCAATTGAGTGATAGCATTTCTTCAAGCTGAACATCAG
This sequence comes from Penelope pileata, assembly GCA_013396635.1. Lineage (NCBI taxonomy): Eukaryota > Metazoa > Chordata > Aves > Galliformes > Cracidae > Penelope > Penelope pileata. Next base: position 197,913 of record WBMW01003833.1, on the reverse strand, counting down.
GGTAAGTGTTGGCTGTATGTGGCACAGTGTCTATTTCTAGCTGGAGATTACCATACCCATTGACTGCACTTCACATCTTGGTACTGTTATATCAAATGCTTTACAGTAGATAGTTCTACCAGCACACTGATACATTCCCATGTATTTATATTTTATCAGATGAAATACAACACTTTAATGAAGTATGGATTCTGACTACTGAGAGCATACTGTAATTTCTTTCTGTAAGCCAAATCTTAGCTGCAGAATTCTGACGTGCTCTGGAGGTTGCTGGATAGGAGGTGTCTTAGCAGCAGAACTGTGCATCTCAGAGTGGTTGTCTCTATTGTGTTGTGGTTTTGAATATGCTTTAAGGAACTACAATTTAGAACTTAGCAAGAAGTGAAAGATGGGGGCAGGCAGTGTCTATGCAGTTTATGTCTACAACATTATAAACTAGGTATGGACAAAACCAGCCTTGTTTGATTACTTCTCTACCTTTGAGAAAGTAGGACTTTAATCTAGACCCAAACTGGATTACTTTGCAGAAGCTAGTGGGGGGCGAGGTAGAAAAAAGTTCTTAAACTGGAATGTATGTAAATAAAGTGTGCAGAATTATGAACAGTAGAATTTCGTCCTCAGCATGTACTTCTCTGTAATGTAAAATAGACAGGTGCTGTTGGAGCATCTTTTGATATATTTTTTTAAACTTAAATTGCTTTTAGATAAATTCTAAAGCTTTCTCTTTGAGATTAATCCAGATGAGTCTGTTAGTTATACAGTGTCATATCTGTAATGAACATCATCTAATACTACGGATTTGTCTTGGTTTGAGGAATAAACATGCAAAACATAAGAACTGGAAAAGAAATGTATCTGACAAGGAGGCTGGACTTGTTATATTTGCTAGCAGTTGACAATGCAAAGTCATTTTTCATGACACAAACTTTAGATAAAGCAGCATGCAGGCACAAATTCCATTTTTCACCATACATGTGACAGGAAAAATAGCAGTTTGGTTTAATAGAGCTTGTTTCAACAGTTTATTTGTTAAAACCCTTAATTACACAGCCGTTAAGTTTTCTAATATTAAGTGTCTTGGCAGAACACAATGTATAATGAATGTAAATAGGAAAACACTTTTCCACATTAGTAGTTCCCACAGAAATGATGTGTACGTTGCAAGCGTGTTATTTCATTCAGATGCACAGATTTAGTTTCATAATCCTTCCATGATTTGCAGGTTAACCTATGTAAAGTTAATTGTCTTTTTAAATATATCAGGCAGACTTTGTATCTGTAAAGTCTGAGGTCTGGAGTCTTAAGGCTTCCTTTTCATGTAGCACTTGTAGATGTTTTCATGTTGCAAGTTATTTTCAGCATTGTTTTTCTTGATCAGGAAGGGGGACAATGTAGAAATCATTAGTGGTTAGCTCCTGATGAAGAGTAATATATTTAGAAGCATTCTTTGTCTGTGGGATCACAAACTTCTCTGTAAATTCCCTTTTACTCATTTGCTGCTTCCCTTGAGCAGCCAGTATACTGTTAATGAATGCCAGTGCGTACGTGTAGCAGTTGTGGTCATGTTCTTCATACCTAGGAAAAAGATCTCCTTAGCACTAATGCTTTAATTACCCTGTAATTACCCTGCACGGAGGAATATTTTCCAAGTGACATCAAGAAGCACAGAATCTCCCAAGAACTTCTGTCACATTCTATTAATGCTGGTGCTTAAATATATTTTGTTGCAGGCTGTGCTTTCCAGCCTGGGATGCTAGAGACTGTGAGTGTAGAACAAACAAAACCTGCAGACTTCAAAATAATGATTTATTGCTTTAATACTTATTTGGCTTTTACCTTGTTCATGTTTTGCTCTTTCCACGTGTTGTTACTCTGTTATCTTGAAAACTTCTTCCTGCAGTGGTAATGCTAATTGTGTGCCACCATATACTCTTCATTCAGTGTGGCACTAACTTGGAATCTTACTTAAAATCGAGTACATTCCATCACTAATATGTTGGTACTCTTGCTGTGTAGCGTGCCAGTCAAATCCCCACTGGCAATCCTTGTTACCAACACTGCAAGGACAAATACTGACTAAATAGGAGGAGCCATTTAAAATGTTTTTTCTTTTTTCCCCACCATGCTAAGCTAGGAATGTATGACACTTACCTGTGTTTTCCGCTGCCAGAATGTTTTCCAGATTCTACCAACTTTTTCGCGTTGGCCACTAACAACCTGAATAATCTCTTTTCCCTCACCACACAGCACTGCTTTTTCCATGGGCCCTGCATAACTGCACTTGCTACAGACCAGGTCAGACTCCTGTCTGCCATCTGCCTAAATCCTCAAGCTGCTTCGGCAGTTGCTTCATCCCATGTCATTTCTCCCTTGTTCTTTCTGGCCCTGTGAGTCATTCCTTGTCCTGTGCTGTCAGTGGCTCTTTAACAAAAAGACTTGTCAAAAAAAAAATCAGGAGGAACTTCAGGAGTGGCCATCATCACTGTGCAGTACAAAACAACTGGAAATGACATCGCAAATATGCTGGGTTCACTTCAGCTCAGTGCTGAGACTGCAGAGCGCTGCAGCATGTTCTGGAAATTTGTACAAAAGGTGCTTTACTGAATCAGGTTCATGATTTCAGGAGACCATAAAACTTTTTCCTTTTGTTTACAGAGTGTCTTTACCATCTGTTTTTCAGATAGCATCTCATTTTTGGAAAGCAAGTATTTGTGCTGTCAAGCAACATTAATATCTCAGTAATTTAAGGAATTGTTGGTCATGCCCGTAGCCACTGTTCTTTGCTGCTCTCTTACACTATCCTTCCATTAAGAGAAAAGTAAACAAAAAAATTAGAACTGCAGGATTAGTTAAGCACAGTTCCAGTCCATTGAAGAAAATAAGCAGAGGACTTGATTTAACATCTTAAACTGCTGAAAACTGAAGTTTTTTAGTTGCTGGTCTGTTTCTGGAATATTAGGTTGCCTTATCAGGAGGTGGCAGATAGGGAATATGGAAGAGAAGCCTGCAGAAAATACACATCTGCTCATCTTCTGCCATTGCTTTTTTGACATCAGTTAATTTTAGTAATAACATTAAAGCACTGGACACTTCTACAGTTCCAAAAATGCTTGTAAAGCCAATCAGATTTGTGTTCTGTACGCATCTTAAAAATCCTTCAAATTTTTATCTCCTTAAAGAGATAATACATTATCTCTGAAAACTTTTAGTCAAACCCGTGCAGAACTGCTAAAACCTCTTTTGAGTTATTTTTACATTCCATGATGTGTGTGGCCATTAGGGCGAACACTTCACAGGAGTGTGCTGGCGGTGACAGGCTGCTTGTTAAGCGTACCATTGCTGGTGGACAGACAGTTCATCAAATGGAACTGAACACCCCAGCTGGAAAAAATGAACTGATTCAAGGTGTGTGGAAGTCTTTCTGGATGTAACTATCCAAAGCAATGTTGCAAACCTGCTGGAAGAGCTAGAAATGAGCCNAAATTCCCTTTTACTCATTTGCTGCTTCCCTTGAGCAGCCAGTATACTGTTAATGAATGCCAGTGCGTACGTGTAGCAGTTGTGGTCATGTTCTTCATACCTAGGAAAAAGATCTCCTTAGCACTAATGCTTTAATTACCCTGTAATTACCCTGCACGGAGGAATATTTTCCAAGTGACATCAAGAAGCACAGAATCTCCCAAGAACTTCTGTCACATTCTATTAATGCTGGTGCTTAAATATATTTTGTTGCAGGCTGTGCTTTCCAGCCTGGGATGCTAGAGACTGTGAGTGTAGAACAAACAAAACCTGCAGACTTCAAAATAATGATTTATTGCTTTAATACTTATTTGGCTTTTACCTTGTTCATGTTTTGCTCTTTCCACGTGTTGTTACTCTGTTATCTTGAAAACTTCTTCCTGCAGTGGTAATGCTAATTGTGTGCCACCATATACTCTTCATTCAGTGTGGCACTAACTTGGAATCTTACTTAAAATCGTGTACATTCCATCACTAATATGTTGGTACTCTTGCTGTGTAGCGTGCCAGTCAAATCCCCACTGGCAATCCTTGTTACCAACACTGCAAGGACAAATACTGACTAAATAGGAGGAGCCATTTAAAATGTTTTTTCTTTTTTCCCCACCATGCTAAGCTAGGAATGTATGACACTTACCTGTGTTTTCCGCTGCCAGAATGTTTTCCAGATTCTACCAACTTTTTCGCGTTGGCCACTAACAACCTGAATAATCTCTTTTCCCTCACCACACAGCACTGCTTTTTCCATGGGCCCTGCATAACTGCACTTGCTACAGACCAGGTCAGACTCCTGTCTGCCATCTGCCTAAATCCTCAAGCTGCTTCGGCAGTTGCTTCATCGTGTGTCATTTCTCCCTTGTTCTTTCTGGCCCTGTGAGTCATTCCTTATCCTGTGCTGTCAGTGGCTCCGTGGTCTGCGTTGCCATAGGGAACCTTGGAAGGCTTGCGTGTCAGCCCTGGGAATTTACTTCATCTTCTAGCAAGCTCTGAGGACTGTAGCTATCAAAAGCAACCCTGCACTCCTCAGCCCGGTTCAGTATTTATCAGTTTTCTTCAAAGTTCTTCTGGTTTGTAAATGAGTATTTGAAGTGACCTATGAGCTCCAGTGTAGTAAGCGAGAACTTGCTATGGTGAGCTTTAACAAAAAGACTTGTCAAAAAAAAAATCAGGAGGAACTTCAGGAGCGGCCATCATCACTGTGCAGTACAAAACAACTGGAAATGACATCGCAAATATGCTGGGTTCACTTCAGCTCAGTGCTGAGACTGCAGAGCGCTGCAGCATGTTCTGGAAATTTGTACAAAAGGTGCTTTACTGAATCAGGTTCATGATTTCAGGAGACCATAAAACTTTTTCCTTTTGTTTACAGAGTGTCTTTACCATCTGTTTTTCAGATAGCATCTCATTTTTGGAAAGCAAGTATTTGTGCTGTCAAGCAACATTATCTCAGTAATTTAAGGAATTGTTGGTCATGCCCNTTTTCCTTTTGTTTACAGAGTGTCTTTACCATCTGTTTTTCAGATAGCATCTCATTTTTGGAAAGCAAGTATTTGTGCTGTCAAGCAACATTAATATCTCAGTAATTTAAGGAATTGTTGGTCATGCCCGTAGCCACTGTTCTTTGCTGCTCTCTTACACTATCCTTCCATTAAGTGAAAAGTAAACAAAAAAATTAGAACTGCAGGATTAGTTAAGCACAGTTCCAGTCCATTGAAGAAAATAAGCAGAGGACTTGATTTAACATCTTAAACTGCTGAAAACTGAAGTTTTTTAGTTGCTGGTCTGTTTCTGGAATATTAGGTTGCCTTATCAGGAGGTGGCAGATAGGGAATATGGAAGAGAAGCCTGCAGAAAATACACATCTGCTCATCTTCTGCCATTGCTTTTTTGACATCAGTTAATTTTAGTAATAACATTAAAGCACTGGACACTTCTACAGTTCCAAAAATGCTTGTAAAGCCAATCAGATTTGTGTTCTGTACGCATCTTAAAAATCCTTCAAATTTTTATCTCCTTAAAGAGATAATACATTATCTCTGAAAACTTTTAGTCAAACCCGTGCAGAACTGCTAAAACCTCTTTTGAGTTATTTTTACATTCCATGATGTGTGTGGCCATTAGGGCGAACACTTCACAGGAGTGTGCTGGCGGTGACAGGCTGCTTGTTAAGCGTACCATTGCTGGTGGACAGACAGTTCATCAAATGGAACTGAACACCCCAGCTGGAAAAAATGAACTGATTCAAGGTGTGTGGAAGTCTTTCTGGATGTAACTATCCAAAGCAATGTTGCAAACCTGCTGGAAGAGCTAGAAATGAGCCCAATTGTTTCTTCCATTTCTGATCATTGACATTAAAATCGCCTGGAGGTAAGATCTGGGCAAGAATCTCACCAGCATGGTGAGGATTTCAGCATTTAAACCCAAATATTTCTGAAACTGTTGAAACCTGGAATAAATTATTGTGAAATTGCACCTGAATTTTTGTACTTGAGTACACTGCTAGGTATGCTTAAAGGTAGTGTTCCAGTGAAGCGCTCTTTTTCGTGCACAGTTCTTGTTGAAGAAAACTTCTCTTCAATGTTCTCTTGTTTTAGCTCTTTCATAGTTCACCTACTGAAAAACATTCCTCTGTTTGGCAAGGCCACTGAGTATCAAGACAAGCTGAAAGAGTTCAGGCTGGTTTGTTAGTGTGTGCTCTAAAGGAGCCCCCTGAGCCACACACCTTGCAGGATCCACAATGGAACAGCCTCACTTACCGTCCCAGGCTAAATAGTTCTGTTCCATCTCCTTTTAAGCTACGTACCTGTGAGGAAGCCAGGCCTCTCCCACAGAAAATTCTTCTAGGAGCTCATCCCACTGCTGAAGAAGCCCAACCATATCTGGCTGTACAAGTGGGATGGTGATGCACTGCTCCCAGCCTGTCTCAGCTCTGTGGACGCCCTCTTCATCGTAATTGTACACCACTCCTGAAAGGAAAGAGCAGCGGGTTGGCAGGGAGCACTGCAGGGAAAATGGACTCGTGCATTTCGAAGTGGTGAAAGCTACTCAGTTTCTGTAATGCTGCTCCTTGACTAGGTAGAGCGTAGCTTCATCAGTGACCTTCTGTGGCTACAGAGTAGAAAAGGCAATGTTTAATTGTATCAGAATACTGTTTTTAGTGTCATTGCAGATCTTCTGATAAGGAAGACAGCTTAAGGACAGCCAGGCTGCTTCTAGAACCTCCCCGTTAGACCATTTTTCTGTGATGCAGTCTCACAATGTCTGTTTGGGCTGCTCTGCGAACCTGCCGTGGCTGTTAACGTGGTGGTTGGTTTTTGGGTTAGGGATGACTTCAGAATTAGCAATAAGCATGCTTAAGCCACGATTTAGGAAATATTCTGTTTATTTTTCAAGCAGGCTGCCTTGTGTTCTGCCTGTCAGGAGCAGAGGTCACCTGCTAGCTCCCCGCGGTCGGGGGGTTGTGGCTTTGCCCGGAGCCCTTGGTGCTCATTGCCGCGGGGCGGGGCGGGCTCCGGGTGCGGCTCTGTGCTGCGGGCGCTGCTCGTGCACTCCGCAGGGGCCACGCGAGCACCGCGCGTGCGGCAGCGGCCCGTCCCGCGGGCACAGTGCTTACCACGGGTGTTGGTTATCCCAACGTGAAGGTCCGAGTGCCCGTCGTAACCGCTGAAAGAGAAACGCGTCTCCGTCAGTCACCGCTCCGACCGCTGCCCCCGGCACCGCCCCGCAGCCCCGCGCCGCCCCTCCCCGCGGGCCGTACCCCAGGAAGCTGCCGACGGAGGGCCGCAGGAGGAGGGCGCAGCGCAGCCCGTGCCCGCGGCGGAAGGGGCAGGGCAGG